>LPNX011195740.1:11935-25782 GCA_001517045.1 Pseudotsuga menziesii | reverse complement strand
ATGCCCTAGCCTTGTGCTCCATAGCTTTGGCTACATGCTCATTTTGGTTGTTGGCACTCTCTTTTTGACACAAGCTTTTATTTTTTGGATGCTTCTTTGCAGTCTTATTTATGGGAGCATTGTCTTCCTTGTGGGTGTAGAAAATTGCACGAGCCCCTCCTGTTGTAGTTGTCATTGTCACCTATGTGCCCCTTTCGACATAATAAACTCTAGCCACCGACATCACCAATAATGTTATATGAATTAACTTTCTCTCTTCATTGTGCATGTAGGATAGGTGGTTGTACCTATTTGAGCTCCATTTGTTAATAGTATCCAAAACCACACCACATGCTTCTGTCACTTATTTCCTTGAAGAAATGAAGCTTCTTGCTATCAAACAATAAGGAACAAATTGATGGGATTTGGAAGCATCCACGACGACAGATCAAGCGCCAAGGGCTTGGAGAAGAGAATAACCACGAGTGGAGGTGAGGGGTGTCTTGGATGGACCTGATCAACCTGTAAAGAGACATGTCAAGCCATTAGGGGTACAAAACCTCTTGGAAGGTGTCAACGTCAATTTTGAGTAGCCTATGGAAATTATGGGGGATTTTTTTAAATGCATGCAAAAATTTTCTATTGTTTTCTATGGACAGCCGAGTAGAGATATTGATCATTTGAAGAGATTTATAGAATACTTGTTTTGGTTTTGGACTCGGATCTTGGATTCCTTGTTTTTAGACTTTGAATATCTAAGCTTATTGTTCATTTCAACAATATTTGTGCATTGTGGAGAAAAACCTAGAATTCCACGGCGTTTCAAATGTTTACATTAAATTGTGATTTCCCATTCATTTGGTTGAAATATGACTTATTTGCATAAAATCTAAAGCTTTATGTTGTGGTATTCCATTTAAAATGGGTAAATTAACTTTGTTGATAAAATTTTCTCACAAGCTATGCACTCTAATTTCTTTTTTCGGCCATTATTTTGTTGTTTTATGATATTTTTCGGGTGTCTTTTTTATTCTATTGTGTGCATTCCTTATGTGAGATTGAAGGTCCACTCTTGTTTTTTGGGGTACCTTCTTATGCTTACTAATAGAGTCATTTGTGATCTTTTTGGGAATGATCTGACCCATTTTGTGTCCATTTTAAAGATTTTTTCCTCATAGCCCCGCTTCTTTTCAATATTTTTGTGGTGGTCCACCTTTTTTCTGACCTCCAACGCCTCAACCTTCTGCTCCTTAGATTCGGCTACATGCTCATTTTGGTTGTTGGAACTCTCTTTTTTTGCACAACCTTTTATTTTTTTGACACTTCTTTGCAGTCTTGTTTAGGAGAGCATTGTCTTCCTTGTGGGTGTAAAAAATTGCACAAGCCCCTCCTCTTGTAGTTGTCACTGTCACCTATGTCCCTCTTTCCACATAATAAACTCCAGCAAATTCCATCACCAATATTGTTATATGCATTAACTTTCTCTCTTCATTGTGCATGTAGGATAGGTGGTTGTATCTCTTTGCGCTCCATCTGTTGATAGTATCCCCAACCACACCCTGTCCTTGTGTCCCTTCTTTCCTTGACTAAATGAAGCTTCTTGGTATCAAACTCAAAGACAATAACACCAAGGTTGTTTCTCCTACCATTAGGGACCCCGTGTAGATTCCATGGCATTGCCACCTTAACAAGCCACATGGCCTTAACTTGCACATGGACCCTTTTACGCATTAACACACAAATGATGTGTGGCATAATTTTAGATTGACGCGTCATCCATCACCTACCATGTGGCACCACATAACTATGACACATCAGTTTTGTGATTCGTCTCTACATAAGTGTTGGGCATCCACCACCTATCAATAGGTTCGACATTTTGTTGCACTTCAAAGAGAACTCCAAACCCAGATCTCTCTCTATATCACAAAGTAAAACATACCAAACTCTTGGGTGGAATTGAATCGTAGTAAGGGGAATGTTACCACCCCCTCTTAACCAACCAGTAAACTACTTAATGGTGAAAAAAAAATGTCGACGTAAATCGAAGTTCAGCATTGGTAGTTTTGTGTGTCCAATTCAAGATGGCTAAAGGAATTATTGGATAAATACCCAAGAGAACATTCGATAATATTTTTAATGGTAGTATTCCCTCTCAAGATATTCAATTGTCATGGATTCTAAACAACAATTTCACACATTCTTGTCTATTTGTGTACCTATCAAGTTATGAACACATTAACAAAGATCAAACACCAAAAATTTGGACTACTACTGACTCAGATCCTAATCACTCCAGTGTGAACTCAAACGATTAACCAAACACGAACATAACCTCATTACATTGAACCTTTGTAGTGAAATCATGGTCATTCCTCCTCTCATGCTGTATAGGGTGTAATATTTCACCGCCAAAAGTAGTTACGATTGCAAGGGGAACATCTCTCAATAATGAGAATCTCAATATCTCTCAAATTCGAATTGCAAATGATCAAAAGAACTATCCCAAGTTCTTGCATTCCTTTTTATAAACTTCATTGAGGACTTTCCTCCTCATTCCAAATTTCTCTCACAAAAATAAAATAAAATTCATATTATTGGAGAGAATCATTATTCATGACACATAACCTCCCTTATAATGTTATATTTTCCCAAATAATACCTCAGTCACCTTTGCTAATTCCAATTAGGGGTTTCCTTCCTTGACTGAGGGGATTGACAACTAACTTATCGTCCCAATCACCCTTCATGCATCCTCCTTGGCTAAATTTAGGATGAGGAGTTTTCATAGATTGCCATAGCTTGTCATAGATTATGTCATAAGCTGTCATACACTCATTTGTGGGTTACACTTCACAAATGCGCCCTACTTGGCTATTTTAAATTGAGGCCTCTTCATGAGATTCCTTGGGAGTTACTCTTCCCGTAGTGCACCCTTCCTTGGATAATTTTACTCGAGGATTTACATCTCCTGTGGGAACCATTCAACCTCGTATGTTCCGTCCTTGGATGATTAGACCATTTCCACCTCATTTATGAATTTCATTCCATATTATTACAAACAATTACAATCCAAATCACCCATTTTTTATGTACATTTCAATTTGCATAGTGACCATAGGCCAAATAATTCTCTTAATCTTGTTGGTTCCCCGTCTGCTCCCTTAATCTTGTTAATTCCCCCTCTGGTCGAGGATCCTTCGATGTGCCTTGCATTAATAGCTTCTTTGTACAAGGGATATGCTCCCTCCTTCACCCACAATATGCTAGGTGTTCTCACCAAATGATTAACGTTGCATGTCAATTTTCCAACTGTCTTCCCCTTTATATGAATTAATATTTCTGTCAATTTTATTTGACCTCGTAACCAAACCAAGTAAACCGCAAAACAAGCATAATGTATAACTTCTTGAAACACGGACAAATATTCGATTTTTTCATTTTAGAATTTGATCTCCCATCTTAAAAACACGAAAAACATGCCAGCTTAAAAGCAATTATAGAAACACACATAAATCATTTGACAGATAACTGAATAGTTTCCTCACGACTTTAGGATCTGGTTTAAAACCCTAGGGACACTGAAAAAATAAAAAATTAAAAGGCACTAGCATTATTCTAGGCATGAATTAGAAGATCATGGTTTTGAGTTTACCTCTGAAATTCTCGAGTTCAATCTTCGCGAGGGCCCTGTCGACGTAAAAGCCGACATTGGAAGGGTCAACGCCGATTTCCAGCGTGTAAATAAAGAGTTCCTACTTGAACTCATCTTCTTGAAATATTTGATAGCCCGCCTATCAATATCCTCAATGATTATCGTTGTGCTTGCAAAAATTCGATCGAAGGATTTCTCGATGATATAAAATAAGAATCAAAACCAAAGAGAAAAATAAATTAACGAGGCTTCCTCTTCTAGGACATCTCAACATTTGAATTCCTTGGTGATATTATGGATAGATTCAAAAACATATAAGACTAACCATTTGACAAACATCAAATTAAAAAAGGTGGTCAAGGAACGAAGACAAATACATTAAACTTTGATTAAAAACGTACCTAGTTTAATGCTTCGTGAAAAAGGGATTATATGTGAATGAAGTTTCAAAGTGAGAAATTTCAAGAATACTAGGCCCATTGTAAAATTAATTATTCCAACTGCTCAAATAATTTGTCAATTAGTGTTTGTATGAGCCAAGATTAAAAAATAAAAGGTTTATATTTTATTGTAGGTCTATTGCGATTAACATTTCTCTTATTGCCAACTCTTTTCGTAAAACTTTTAGCAAGGATTATTATGTTCACTCATGATTATATAATTTATTTATGATAATGAATTATTAAAATTTATTAAATAAATAAAAATAATTAGATAAAATAAATTTTAAATATCTATTGTATATACAACTATACATTTTTAATTTATTTTCATCATAAAGTATATAAATTCGTTAATTTAAAATATTTTAAATTAATTAAAAAGTAAAAAGAGATGCCAAATAATGTAAAATTTTAAAAAGTCGAAAACTTGACATAAAATTTTCGAAGTTGAATTTTCTTCCAAGAACATTTTATTTTTATAATTATATTTCAAAACTTTTATAAAAAATTAATTTCACTTTTTATAAAACTAATTTTTCAATAAAAATATAAATTAATTTCTTATAAAATTAAATTTTCCATATCTTCTCTCTATATATTAGAAGGACACTTCTTATTAAACTGTTAAATGCAATATGTATTTCATTATGTATTGTAAGATATGATGCAATTCAATAGTGTGAAGCATTCTTTTAATAGTGCCAAAAAAAAAATCCTTAAAGATACTCATTATTGTTTTTAGTTTGGAAAATTTTCTCAAAAGTAAAATCCTTAACCATACATACCATATTTTTTTTAATTTAAATAATAATTAAACTAATAAGAAGGGAACCATTTTTCTTAAGGGGATATTTCGTACTTGGTAAAATACTTTTCTTAAGGTTTCCCCATAACTTTGATAAAAGTTCTTTTATTAAGATGAAAAAATCGAAAAACTTAATACCTATGGACACACATATATGACACTAAAATTACCCCTCACTTGTACATGAAACTTTAATTACCTATGGTCGGTGTCAAAACAATTGCCCCTCACTGAAATTTTCTAACTAACATTGCTCAAAGCCTCACAACTACCCAATTTGTGAGTACACTTTTTAGACAAGAATAGTGAAACCAAACTCATATTTTAAGTTAAAATTTGAGCATAGCCCAATTTTTTAATACACTTTTCAGTAGGAAAAGTAGTGAAACGAGTCTCATATTTAACAAGTTAAAATTTGGGCATGGCTATGTGAAGTTTGAGGTATGAGTAGAAAAGAAAGAAAAATATGACACACCAAAAACCATGTTGCATTTAAAAATACAAAAAGATGGCAATGCATATCAAGCGAACAACCTAAAATAAGCCTCGATATTATAATATAATGATAAGCTCAACCTTAATTACATAATTGTTTGTTTCTAGAGTCAAGCGAGGAATAGAATATCTACACCCAATCCATTTTGTTTTCTTTGATGGGGTCAAAAATTTGCCGAAAGCATGAAAGGTGAGCGGTATAGACGTTTCCAAAAATCTCGACCAAGATATACATCCAGCAATAATTCGTCACTGCAAAACTCCGGACCTTGGATTTGGATGCTCCAAGAAATGTGCTCAATATCTCTTCCCTTATATGTAGATCCATTGTGATCAAACGTGGCTTGATGTTTATGTCGAATTCTAAAACCATTTGTCTTTTATGGTACTATTGGTTAGGCCCTCGCTGATTTCAGAAAGAGTTTTTATGTTTCTAGCAGTAGTCTACTTTTAGGAGTCTCACCGATAAGCAGTAGACTTCAGTTTGATGTTTCAGTTTCATAAACAATTTTACTTGCTTAGTGAGTGAGAAGGTTAACCGCTTATCGAACTTGATATTTTTAATAACTTTAAACTAAATGAATAAAACTATTTATGAAACTATAATCTCAAACTGAAGTTTGTTGCTTATCGGTGGGACTCCTAAAAGTACAGTACTGCTAGAAGCATGCCTTATTATTAGTCCCTTCCCACGGCTGCATGGACTCTATGATTCGTCTTGCCACCGTTTCTATTATTCTTGGCTTGAAAAAAAATATTTAACCAAAGTATTCTATGCATCTTGTTTTCAACATTTATTTCAACCAATGAAAATATTTGAACTTTTATATCATCCAATAGAGTTGTTTGTGTTCTTATTTGGCCTCATTCGGAGGCAAAGGATGAGGAAAATATATTTTTGAAGCTTCGATCTTATGTTTGGAGAGCATAAGTTTTGAATATTATCCAAATTCTAAGTAATGCTAGATATAAGTCTAGTATTAATCAACCAACACTTATGTTTTAGCTTTGCATTTAACTATAACCATAAAAAAACTATAATGTAAACTTAGCATGCTAGCTAGTTGTTGCATGTTGGTCGGGCATCTGTGCTCATGCAGGCATGTGTGCATGCTCTGGTAACTCCAACGCCACAACCTACCTAGCCATCCATCTCTTAATTTGCATCTCTTCCTCTTATATTTGCCTTCCATGTGGAGTGTTGTAATGTGCTTTCTCTATTGGAAAACTAGAAAACCAAGAGCCAACTTAACTTCTGCGAGTCCCTGGACTCCTGCTTTGAAGATGGCCAACAAAGGTATTTCATATTTTTATTTTCAGCTAGTGTATTTTTTAACTATATTAGACTTACTGGACTCCAAAATAAGCTTCTAATCAACATGAGCTAAAAAGAAAAGGAACTAGGCCAACTCCTACTTAAAAGGAAGACACATCGACTTTAGAGGCAACTTGGAAGGCTATGCTCCCCTCACGTGTAACCTTCAGAAATCTGAGACCTGGGAGACAGGCCGCCGTGGAGACCCTGCAAAAAGCTCATCCTGCTACTAGACAAGAATAGCTTGGGCTATTGCATGTTGATTAGAATGACTTCATTAGAGTCAAGGCCAATAATAATATGACTTCATTCCTAGAAGCCTATATGCCATGACAGTTTTAAATCATTTCAATTTTTTCAAAAAATGGCAAATCGATCATAACAAAATTAAAAATCCATATGTTACAATAATCTCTCCCATATTCTTACCAGATATGGAAGCACTACAGCTCTGAGACAACTCAGACTTACGTATCCAAATATAATTTTGGTGAATTGTTAATAAGTTATGATTGGTACATTGCACTTACCTCTTCTTTGCTTCGATTGGATCGTTAGTTTGAACAACACCCTGCCAAGTATTGGCTATGAGGGAAGCACCTGAGGTTTGGGCGGGAGAAGTTATTTTAGGCACCAACCCTACGTCCTTCAATCTGCTTACAACTTCAGGTATTTTGTCTTCCATGCGCTGTGGAATGTTTTGGCTTAGAGCTATCGTAGTCTGTCCACCCTAGGGAGGTGCAGAAGAAACCACTTAAATGGACGCACTTTCATCTCGATCATCATGTATTGTTAGAAGAAAATAAAAAATCATGAAGCTGCAATTTAAAAATTTAGTAGAGAGGATAATTTGTCTTAATACTCGTAAAAAGATTGGATTCTTTTGAGTTATACTTATAATTTTGGATTTAAAATGGAGTTCTTTGAAGTGCCTAACAGTAACTCTAAGTGCTTAATAATTATGTATTTAAAATGAATATCTGCAAAACAGCAAACATTGTAGAATACCTATCTACTTTGGCAATAACAACAAAATGGAGAACTTGTAGAAAACACGTATCTTAAGTTCAACTGGAATAGCGTCATTATCTGCGTGCAATAACCACATTGTGAGCAATTTGATAAACATAGCAATTTGGAGCATATTGGTCTCAACTTCAATAACAAGAAAAATGGAGCTCACCCACACAAGTGAAACAAGTTTAATAATATACAAAGTGAGCATTTGCAAGTATGAAAGTATTATCAACTTATTATTTATATTGTTAATTGATGCACGGCGTGACCCAGTCAAGAAATAGTTTTTATAATAATTTGAGCGATTCTATTGTGATGTTATAGCTGATGGCTGAGTAACGAACACTCTTCTAGCTTATAGAAAGATTTTGTGTGCAATTGATAGCAAGGACCTCTTCCCATAGGATCTGCGAGGTGTTCTCAACATCAGCTCTGCGGAAGAATATCGATTAAAGCTTTAATAGGAACCTAAGAAGTATAAAGAAATGAAGCACTGAAAATTCGCAATATTACCCAGCAACATTGAGAATGAGCTTAAGGCAAGACTGCTGAACGCTCTCTGGATATTGATAATGCACTCAACACCAGATCTGCAGAAGGTTTCTAGGTTCTAGATAAGGTATTTGGGGCAAAAATCAACAACATCCTTGAAGCTACTGCAAAATTCAAAATAAAAAGCAATAAAACCACTTCGTCGTCTCCTAAATCACTTCCTATAATTATTATGCTCCACACAATTTCCCAAAATCATCAATCCCTCGCGCTATGCCGAGCCTACTTCCCAAAATGGTTAAATTAATGCAGAGAGAGAAGACTATTTATTTACAAGGATTCACGATTTTAGGCATTCAAAATTTTCCTTCGGTTAACTTGCCATTCGGATTGATTGATTGGATTCAGTCTTCACATGTTTCACTGAAAAGAAACGTTAGATATCATTTCCTGCAGTATTAGAGGTTATCCGTCTCGGATTTGCTGAGGGTTATTGATATCGAGTTTTCTGATAGGGGTGGTGTTATTGAAATCTAAATGGGAGGAGGGAGTAAGAAGTTTGCCCCGCTGAATCTCAACGACATTTATGGGAAGAAAGAGGTGAAGTCCAAGCTTCCTACCCTGAGAACAAAGGAATACAAGAAAGACCTTCCTCGTAGAGAAATGCTTGTTCTCACAGTACAGAGACCAAATCACTCATTCCTTGTAGCCAAAGATGAGGAAGGGAAAAGTATTAATTCATTCCAACTCGGATCCAATATCTAGTCCCCCTCGCACTTGAAAAATGAGGAGAGTGTTCGTAATGCATGGACAATCAAGAACCAGGTTGGAGTTGTTGTTTGTAAGGAATTAGAACAAGGGAACCTAGACGAGCGTGCGAATGGAAAAGCAGAACCCAAAAGGGAAACTCCCACTCCCATCTTGCACTCCAAGATTGAGGGTCAACTAAGATGTATTCAGACCAACAGGCCGTTGCCACCTGCGTTGCCACCTGATCGGGCTGTGCGGGATTGGGATGACGACGAGCGGTCAACCGCACTTCTACACAAAGAGAATACCAAAATGAACTATATACATGAGCAGAATAGTGGAGTGAACGACTTTAGCAACGCCTATATGCAGTATGTTAACGATGGTGTTGAGATGCAATATTTTAGCGATTGCGATGATGACGCAGAGTGTTGTTAAATAATAGGTTACAAGGGTAGAGTAGGTTTACAGGTTTCATTCATATATTACTAGGCAGATTAGGTGACCACATTATCTTTATAATTACTTTAGTATTTCGCATGTATCTGATATAAAAGTTTTAAAATGTATAAAACTTTTATATTTTATTTTTATCTTTTCTATTGGTATAATGTCTCTTTCTATTTTTCTTTTTTATATAAAGATAATTTTACCCTCGAAATAACAATAGTTATATGAAACTTAATCCTATTCTTTAAAATATAAAAAACAATAACATGATAAATAAAATAAAATAATATTAAAATTGAATTAACATAAACATAAAATATGTAGCTAATAATAATCTAAGGTCATGACATATTCGTGGAAGAGGGTGGTGGTTTAAGGAATAGATTGATGAGATGTGGAAGGATCCACGACCACCGATCGAGAGCCAAGGGACTGGAGAAGAGAACAACCACGAGCGGAGGTCACGGGTGTCTTGTACATGAATATCATCAACTTGTAGAGAGACCTCGGAAGCCATTAGGGGTACAAAACCTCTTGCAAGGTGTCAACCTCAATTTTGTGTAGCCTATGGAAATTATGGAGGATTTTTTAATTGCATGCCAAAATTTTCTATTGTTTTGTATGGATGGCCCTAGTAGAGATATTGATCATTTGAAGGGCTTTATAGAACCCTTGTTCTTGTTTTCGTTATGGAATCACACCCTGGATTCCATGTTTTTAGACTTTGAATATCTAAGCTTATTGTTCATTTCAGCAATATTTCTGCACTGTGGAGAAAAACCAAGAATTCCATGGCATTTCAAATGTTTGTTACATTGTGGTTTCCCATTCATTTGCACCAAATCTAAACTTTTATGTTTTGGTATATTCCATTTAAAATGGTTAAATTAACTTTGTTGATAAAATTTTCTCTCAAATTATGTATTCTATTTTGGTTTTTGGGCCATGGTTTTGTTGTTTTATGATACTTTTGTGGTGTATTTTTTATGCCATGGTTATGTGATCATCGTGGTCCACTCTTTTTTGGGGGGTACCTTCTTATGCTTACTATTAGAGTCATTTGTCATTTTTTTGGGAATGCTTTGACCTATCTTGGGTCCATCTTAAGGCTTTTGCCCTCATAGCCCCTCTTCTTTTCAATCTTCTTGTAGTGGTCCACCTTTTTTGTGACCTCCAATGCCCCAGCCTTTTGCTCCATAGCTTTGGCTACATGCTCATTTTGGTTGTTGGCACTCTCTTTTTGACACAAGCTTTTATTTTTTGGATGTTTCTTTGCTCTCTTGTTTATGGGAGCATTGTCTTCCTTGTGGGTGTAGAAAATTGCACAAGCCCCTCCTGTTGTAGCTGTCATTGTCACCTATGTGCCTCTTTCCACATAATAAACTCTAGCCACCAACATCACCAATATTGTTATATGAATTAACTTTCTCTCTTCATTGTACATGTAGGATAGGTGGTTGTACCACTTTGAGCTCCATTTGTTAATAGTATCCAAAACCACACCACATGCTTCTGTCACTTCTTTCCTTGAAGAAATGAGGCTTCTTGCTATCAAATAATAAGGAACAAATTGATGGGATTTGGAAGGATCCACGACCACAGATCAAGAGCCAAGGGTTTGGAGAAGAGAATAACCACGAGTGGAGGTGAGGGGTGTCTTGGATGGAACTGATCAACCTGTAAAGCGAGATGTCAAGCCATTAGGGGTACACAGCCTCTTGGAAGGTGTCAACGTCAATTTTGATTAGCCTATTGTGTGCATTCGTTATGTGAGCTTGAAGGTCCACTCTTGTTTTTTGGGGTACCTTCTTATGGTTACTAATAGAGTCATTTGTGATCTTTTTGGGAATGATCTGACCCATTTTATGTCCATTTTAAAGATTTTTCCCTCATAGCCCCCCTTCTTTTCAATATTTTTGTGGTGGTCAACCTTTTTTGTGACCTCCAATGCCTAAACCTTGTGCTCCTTAGCTTTGGCTACATGCTCATTTTGGTTGTTGGCACTCTCTTTTTTTGCACAAGCTTTTATCTTTTGGACACTTCTTTGCAGTCTTGTTTAGGAGAGCATTGTCTTCCTTGTGGGTGTAAAAAAATGCACAAGACCCTCCTCGTGTAGTTGTCACTGTCACCTATGTCCCTCTTTCCACATAATAAACTCTAGCAATCGCCATCACCAATATTGTTATATGCATAAACTTTCTCTCTTCATTGTGTATGTAGGATAGGTGGTTGTACCTCTTTGTAATCCATCTGTTGATAGTATCCCCAACCACACCATGTCCTTGTTTCCCTTCTTTCCTTGACTAAATTAAGCTTCTTGCTATCAAACTCAAAGACAATAAAGCCAAGGGTGTTTCTCGTACCATAAGGGACCCCGAGTAGATTCCATGGCATTGCCACCTTAACAAGCCACATGGCCTTAACTTGCACATGGACCCTTTTACACATTAACACACAAATGATGTGTGGCATAATTTTAGATTGACGCGCCATCCATCACCTACCATGTGGCACCACATAACTATGACACATCAATTTTTTGATTCGTCTCTACATAAGTGTTGGGCATCCACCACCTATCAATAGGTTGGACATTTTGTTGCACTTCAAATAAAACTCCAAACCCAGATCTCTCTCTATATCACAAAGTAAAACATACCAAAATCTTGGGTGGAATTGAATCGTAGTAAGGGGAATGTTACCACCCCCTCTTAACCAACCAGTAAACTACTTAATGGTGAAAAAAAAATGTCGACGTATATCGAAGTTCAACATTGGTAGTTTTGTGTGTCCAATTCAAGATGGCTAAAGGAATTATTGGATAAATACCCAAGATCACATTCGATAAATATTTGTGAATGGTAGTATTCCCTCTCAACATATTCAATTGTCATGGATTCTAAACAACAATTTCACACATTCTTGTCTATTTGTGTACCTATTAAGTTATGAACACATTAACAAAGATCGAACACCAACAATTTGCACTACTATTGACTCAGATCCAAATCAATCCAGTGTGAACTCAAAAGATTAACCAAACACGAACATAACCTCATTACATTGAACCTTTGTAGTGAAATCATGGTCATTCCTCCTCTCATGCTATATAGGGTTTAATCTTTCACCACCAAAAGTTGTTACGATTGCAAGGGGAACATCTCTCAATAATGAGAATCTCAATATCTCTCAAATTTGAATTGCAAATGATCAAAAGAACTATCGCAAGTTCTTGCATTCCCTTTTATAAACCTCATTGAGGACTTTCCTCCTCATTCTAAATTTCTCTCACAAAAATAAAATAAAATTCAAATTATTGGAGAGAATCATTATTCATGACACATAACCTCCCTTATAATGTTATATTTTCCCAAATAATACCTCAGTCACCTCTGCTAATTCCAATTAGGGGTTTCCTTCTTTGACTGAGGGGATTGACAACTAACTTATCGGTCCAATCACCCTTCATGCGTCCTCCTTGGCTAAATTTAGGATGAGGAGTTTTCATAGATTGCCATAGCTTGTCATAGATTATGTCAGAAGGTGTCATACATTGATTTGTGGGTTACACTTCACAGATGCGCCCTACTTGGCTATTTTAACTTGAGGCCTCTACATGAGATTCCTTGGGAGTTACTCTTCCCATAGTGCACCCTTTCTTGGATAGTTTTATCCCCAGGATTTACATCTCCTGTGGGGACCATTCAACCTTGTATGTTCCCTCCTTGGATGATTAGACCATTTCCACCTCATTTATGAATTTCTTTCCATATTATTACAAGCAATTACGATCCACATCACCCGTTTTTTATTTACATTTCAATTTGCATAGTGACCATAGGCCAAATAATTCTCTTAATCTTGTTGGTTCCCCGTCCGCTCCCCTACTCTTGTTGATTCCCCCTCTAGTCGAGAATCCTTCGATGTGCCTTGCATTAATAGCTTTTTTGTGGTAGGGATATGCTCCCTCCTTCACCGACAATATGCTAGGTGTTCTCACCAAATGATTAACATTGCATGTCAATTTTCCAACTGTCTTCCCCTTTATATGCATTAATATTTCTGTCAATTTTATTTGACCTCATAACCAAACCAAGTAAACCGCAAAGAAAGCATAATATATAATTTCTTGAAACACGGACAAATATTCGATTTTTTCATGTTAGAATTTGATCCCCCATTTTCAAAACACGAGAAACATGCTAGCTTAAAAGCAATTATAGAAACACACATAAATCATTTGACAGATAACTGAATCGTTCCCTCACGACTTTAGGATCTGGTTTAAAACCCTAGGGACACTAAAAAAATAAAAAATTAAAAGGCACTAGCATTATTCTAGGCATGAATTAGAAGATCATGGTTTTGAGTTTACCTCGGAAATTCTCGAGTTCAATCTTCGCCAAGGCCGTGTCGACGTAAAAGCCGACATTGGACGGGTCAATG
>LPNX011195719.1:267537-293837 GCA_001517045.1 Pseudotsuga menziesii | reverse complement strand
TTTGTAATAAAAGTGGGCCAAATAATCAGTTTCAGTCATGTAGGTGCTCATTTTCAAGCTAAGAGCGCCATGTAAACCCATGGACCCACTATTTCCTAGGTTTGAGTGATTTTCCATCACTCATGTAAGAAAGCCCCAAAAATCAATTATTTATTATTTTAATTAATAAATTGATGAACAATGGAGCAAATCCAAAATCATAAATTAGTGGATTCTTAGCCGATTTGATTGAAATCAGTCAGACCTGAAGCAGATTGACTGGATCTGACAAATCCTTGACTGAAGGAGGTGATCAAATCAGATCCAGAGTTGATCTTCATCTGTCTTCATGGGGAATTGCGCCCTCTCTCTCTCCTCCACACGTGTGGACTCTCCTAGATGCTCTGTGGACTGATGTGTCGGTGTATGGGTTGATGTGTCAGCTCAATAAATCCCCTGGTTGACAAGTAGGCTCAGTTAAGCTTCAGTTCTACATTGATGAACTCTCCATCAGCTGATTTCATTTGATTCCATGAGGAATTGCGCACCCCCTGGGCTGGATGTCTTGTATTTTGTATATATCCAGGCATAGCTCCCTCTTCCAAGCTAGTTAGAGATGGATTGAAGGGCTTGCCATTGTAATTGTAATGATCATCATTTTTAAAATAAAGAGAATCTTTGGAGGCTCAATTGTGGAGTACCTTTCATGTGTGGATTATCATCATCATGTTGCATTCGAGGTGAAACTGCTATTTTTTCAATTTTTTTTGCACTTAACTGTTGTCTGCCTGAATGGTTATTGAAATAATAGGGATAGATAAATGTAAGTAAGATTACTTACTTCTATTTTTCTGCATATGTTTGAATGAGCTAATACATGTATGCTAAATAAGATTATTTGCATGATGTATCATCTACTTCTCATATGTATCTTCAGATTTAATGGTTCTGTATGCGGGATTTGTTGTGTAGATTACAGGTTTGTCGTGACTGGAAGACCTATGGTTCAGGTTTGATTCCATTGTTTTCCAATATATATTTCTAATATCATGCCCCTTGGTGCTTCACTACCAAGTTTCCTTTGCAGATCTACTTCAACAACAAGCACTTCTCTTCCCCTTTTCCTCCTTTAAAAATCTCAAATTTTCTTCAAACTGGTTACTACTAAGGTTTCTTATTGCTCAGATCTGTCCCATTAAGAAAATTACACATATATATAGTTAGTAAGATCCCTTTCTAATTCTATATCTTAGTTTTGTTTCGCATATAAAGTTACATTTTAAGAGGTCTAGCTGAAATTACATTATTGTCGCAAGCATTTCTGTGAAAATTCGTAGCTTGCTGTTAAGGTAATTTCATTTGCTGTACGTTAAAATTTCATATTATGCAATAAAATTTCACATCTTATAGGCTTCCCAAAAGGAAATCCAATATCCGAAGGAAAGCCTACTTTCCTTGGTTCCTGTTTTCCCCTTTTAACTAGTTTTCAGCTTACCTTTTTTGGTTAAAAGTGAGCGGACCCAAAGGTACTTTCAGAGTGGTTTTGGGAATATTTCAGTCTAATATGATTTCTATTTTTTAGCAGGTTTGACAGAAAATAAAGGAAGCTGCTGTTCAAAAGTAGCCTCAGGAGCATTCAAATCCCCCTAGGGGTCTCCCATTTGACTAAAACTTTTAATTTTCGCACTTTGTAAGATCTTGATTTCACTCCATATAAGGATAAAGAGGGATTATATCATTTCTCTGATATTGTAACCTCTGTTAATACAAATAATTTTTGAATAGGCTCTTTCGAGCCCATTCCCCATCCCCCCTGGGGGGATTTGCGTCTATGTCCCTTTTTCTCTTTTTTGTTCATATTTTTTAAATATAGCATAGCTCTAATCTGAAGGGTAGTATACTTTAATTAATTATTAGTTTCATATTCCATATTTTATATTTCAAAGTAATCTCAATACTTACCCCACGACTTCCCGATTGACCCGAAAGGGGAAAGAGATTCGTGGTAGGACTAATTAGAAAACTGAAATTGTGTATCTATTTCCTTTTCTGTCATTTGTTTTTCAGCTATTATAAAATTAACCCCTCCTTGATTTCCCGATTGAGATCCACTTGGATCGAAAGAGGTTCCTGGAGGGTTTTCTTTTAAACAAGAACACCCATTGTAAAATTTACTAAATTGACAAGACTCAGGTGTGTATGCTCTGCACTTGGCTGCGGTTCATTCAATCAGTCAATATGTATCAAAAGAACTTGAGTGAATAGTATAATTAGGACTCACTCTCCCAAATTAACAAATCAACAGGTGAAAATCCAACACCTAGATCAAACCATCACGGTGCAAAATACCCAAAGGAAGCGGGAACTTCTGAAAAGTGACCTCTGGGCGCCGATCTCTGTCACACCCTAATGGGTGCATTATGAAAAATATCCCCAGAGACTCCATTTCATCCCACATATTCCTTGCGGGTAGCCGTGAAGGTTTAGTTTTGGACATACTCCAAGTACTCTCGGGTTTATCTGGAGTCCACCCCTTCGCCTAATTTTAATCAACTCACACTTCAAATTTAACTTAAAATGTACTAAGAGGCAATCGCAAAACATTCACTCCAAGCACATGCAAGTACATTGATCTTATTTTTGACTCCATTCTAAGGGATTGGTTATTTTCTTGCTTTATATATATTGTGTCTCAGCATTGTGCTTTCGTGTGTTCATATTTTGTATCTTGTCATCTTTGATTGTCTATAGTTAAATTTCAAACTTCTAAGTAACTCATTCAGTTTAACATCACCACACTAAGTAATTAACCTTAGTAACTTAATAGGGTCTACCCCCCTTGGCTTCATTAGGAGTTGAGCCTAAACGGAGGAGTCAAGAACAAGGTGACAACCTTGACTTGAGACTTTCCCCCAAGGACACACCGAGTGGCTTGAAGATATCTGCCACGTGACCCAGGTGTGTGAAAGGTGGCAACAATTTTTTCCACCGTTGCCGGGGATAAATCATTTTATTCCCGAGTATGACTTAGCTTAACTTTTTTCTAAACAACAAAAAAGATAAAAACTTTTGATTGATCTAGTCTTTAAAAAACATAAAAATTAAAACTCGATCCATCTGGCGACTCCACTATCTAACATCCCTTCAAGAATTTCTACCCAAAGAAACCGCCGACAATTATTCAATCCTCTCCCTGATCCCGAAAGGTTTATTAGGGAAATATTGAATGGGAAGACTTCTCGTAGAAACCTTGAAGATTTAGGAGACCAATCCCTCTCAGATATCCATCACATATTTGTAGAGAGTCATACCTTCCAATCTCAAGAAATGACGGAATTTTACAAACCCCTGGACTTTTTTCAGATAGCAGGTGCTCCTCATGACATTCTGAATGATGCTATCAAGAAGCTCCCCATATTCAAGGGAAATGATGCCATCACTGCCAAGACTCACCTCTGAAAGTTTGAAAAGCACATGGTCAGTTACTGCAATAATGTTGCCTCTAACCATGAAGATGTCAAAATGAAGCTCTTTGCTTTATCCTTAGAGGATGATGCTGCAGAGTGGTATGCCGACCTTGGTGATGATTCATATAAAACCCTTAATGAATTCCTAGAAGGTTTTAAGAAGAAATGGGGGGGAAAGAAAGAACCAAGATATTTGCTTGCTGCCCTTCATAATATAAAGAATATGGAAAATGAAACCATTGATGAATTTAATACTAAGTTCATACATGTGGTTGCGGACCTCCATAGAGAAATCAAGCCAAGGGATGCCTCCATCCTCATATATTACATCGAATCTTTCACTGGTGACTTGAGGTACCAGTTAAGGGACAAAGATCCGACCGATCTAAAAACTGCTTAGGATCTGGCCGAAAAAATAGAAAAGAATATGCAATCTTCAGGCAAATCCAATATTCCAGGTTACACTAGGGGAAACACTTCGTACAACAAAGAGAAGGGAAAAGCCGTTGAATTAGAGGAAAAGGAAACCTCTAAATACCCCATGGAAAAGGTAACTAGCCGGATGGAAAAAATGGTTACTAGTCAGAACCAACTCATGGAAAACCAATCTATACAATTGAATAATATTCAGAATAGAATAATCACACTGGAAAGAAATAATGGACCTAGGAAATTTCAGCCTAAACAGAATCAGGTGTATCAGAAGAAGGCTCCTCAACATGAACCTAGGATTCCAAACCAGTTAGACTCAACTAACCTGGTAGAAGAAGTCATTCCATGGTGTAGACCTTGTGATCAATTCCACCCAGAAAGCACTTGCTATATAGCAAACCAAGTTATAGAACATGGAATGGTGGAGGTCAGTAATCAGGAAACAACATCAGGCGAGTCTGATCATGTGTACATGGTAGGCCAAACCTTTCCTTTATCAAACTAGCATTGGCAGCAGGCCATAGATTACGGTTTCGAGAAGGATCTCCTTTCCAACTTTTATGGTGTAATGCCTTCTCCGGAAGCAATTAAGGAAATGAAGGAGGCCAGGTTCAAAGGAGCTGTGTATCAAAGAAGAGAGAAGCCATCACCATCTAAACAGTACAAGCCAAAGGTAACCACTCCTCCCCTCCCAGATCATCCTATTGTCCCTGAGTCAAATATTGATATGGCAGAATGGATAAGTAGTGCTAATATTCATGTTTATGCAACTGATGTCATTAAAATTCCTGGTCAAAAAGAAAAGTTGTTGAAATCCTTAGAGGATAGTCAAAGTAAAGCTCATAATTTTATCAAAGAGGATCATCTTCCTAATAACAATGCTATATTTGAAGATGAACATATTGAACCTATAGATATGCCTATAGTCCTCAACAGTGTTGATCCGAGGAGAGAAGACCACCCACCTTTTTATGTCTCCCTCTTAGTTGATAAACTTCTCCTTCATAACTGTATGTTAGATTCAGGTGCTTCATCAAATGTCATGACAAGAAAAGTAATGGAGCAGCTAAATCTAAGGGTCACCCGACCCTACCACAATGTTTGTGCCATGGATGCAAGAGAAGTTGAAGTGGTAGGGATAATCTTAAATTTACAGGTTAAGTTGGCTAAGTATCCTGATATCGACATGTCGATGGATGTGGTGGTGATAGATGTTGTAGATACTTGGGGTATGTTGTTATTCAGAAAATGGGCTGCAACTCTTGGTGGGCACATTCAAATGGATTGGACATATGCTACTATACCTACATCAGAGAACACTAGGGTGATTCTCCATATATAAAAGATGAGGAAACGACATGTAGAAAACCCTAAGAATCCCATAAATGAATTTGTTCATTTCACTGATAACTTTGGAAACTATGCTATTTTGTCAAATTTCATGGCCCCTACTAAGGAAAACATTAAAAATGAAAATATCGATGAAGTTTGGAAAATGTACTTTGACGGGGCTTATTCCAAAACTGGAAAGGGTGCGGGCATCGTGATCATCTCTCCTTGAGATAAAATCTACAATTTTGCGTTCAGGTTAGAGTTTGAAGCATCAAACAATGTAGCCGATTATGAGGCATTGCTCCTAGGGTTAGAAACTGCTAAAGATATGGGGATAAAGATGTTGAACATAAAGGGTGATTCAGATCTAGTTGTCCTCCAAATTAAGAGTCGGTATCAATGCAAAAATGACAGACTAATAAAGTACATAAATGCCACATGGGACACTATGGAATGGTTCGATGCACTTAACATTCAAAAGGTCCATAGGGAAATGAATGGGTTAGCAGATAAATTGGCAGTAGCAGCATCCACCCTCCAGCCATCGGATGAAATGATTAATGGGAATGGAAATATGGAAATTAATTTCAGACCTTCAATACCAGATAATATAGACCATTAGCAGGTGTTCAAAGATGATGAGAAAATATTGAGATTCATCCATAATATACAAGAGTTTGAAGGTTGCAAAATTAGTTATCAGCAAGAAGGTAGAGAGTATCAAGAGTGTGAGGATAATGAAAGGAATCACATCCTGAGTAGCCTTATAGATTTCGAGAATCTTTTCGATCAACAGGATCATCATAAAAAACAAAAAGAAGAAATAAAAATTGGGAATTATATGGAAATAAACATAGGAACTGACAAGGATCCCAAGTTAATAAAAATTGGAAAGGGTACTTCGGTAAAGGAAAGGAACAATTTGATCAACTTAATAAAAGAGTATAGAGATGTGTTGGCCTTTAGTTATGATGAGCTTAAATCCTATAGGGATGATGTGTTTCAACAGACCATTCCCCTCACAGAAGAAGCTAAGGAGGTCAAACCTTTCTGACAAAAACTTAGGTGAATAAATCCTAAGTTGGCCCCCATTGTGCAGAAGGAGCTTCAGAAGATGTTAGCAGCAGGGATTATGGCACCTACAAGACATTCATCTTGGTGCTCCAACTTAGTTGTTGTCAGAAAAAAAAAATGGGTCAATTAGAATATGTATAGATTTTAGAAATCTGAATACATCATGCCTCAAAGATAATTACCCATTACCTGACATGGAAACATTGCTTGAAAGAGTAACAGGATCAGGAATGATGTCCATGTTGGATGGATTTTCCGGTTATAACCAGGTGTTGGTAAATAAGGAGGATCAACATAAGACTACATTCACCACACCTTGGGGTACTTATAAATTTATAAGAATTCCTTTTGGCTTATTGAATGCCGGTGCCACCTTCCAAAGAGCCATGGATTTTTCCTTCAAAGAACTTATAGGAAAAATAATCAAAATATATCAGGATGACTTAACTGTTTTTTCAAAGGAAAGATCTGACCACATAAGTCATCTTAGGCAGGTTTTTACAAGATGTCGGAAATATGGTATTTCCTTGAATCCAACCAAGTCAATCTTTGGAATTGATGAAGGAAAGTTGTTGGGGCACATCATTTATAAGGATGGTGTCAAGGTTGATCCTGAGAGAGTTGAAGCCATTAAGAAAGTCCCCTTGCCTCAGAATCTAAAAGCTCTCGAGTCCTTTAATGGTCAAATCAATTTCATAAGAAGATTCATCCCAAACTTAGAAGAATTAATGAAACCTCTACAAAAGTTATTAAAGAAAGATGCTAAGTTTGAGTGGACGGATCAAGGGAAAGTTGCATTCAGGTCTATCAAAAATTCCATATCCATGTCCCCGGTCTTGATTATTCTAGATTATTCCAAAGATTTCCAGATATTTTCCGTTGCCTCAGAAGACACCATTGCCGGTGTTTTGCTTCAAAAGGAGGGACAAGAGAAACCTATAGCCTTTATGAGTAGAGCCTTACAAAATTCAGAGTTGAAGTATACCACGATGGAGAAACAGGCCTATGCTCTTGTCAAGTCCCTTAAAGATTTTAGAACTTATATAGGTTACTCCAAAATCATTGGATATGTACCCCATGCAGTTGTCAAGGATATCATGTCTCAACAGGATTGTCTAGGAATCAGGGGTAAGTGGCTTTCAAAGATTCAAGAATATGATTTGGAGATAAAACCTACTAAATTAATTAAGGGACATGGTCTTGCAAAGATGTTGACCCAGGGAAATGAAAAGGCCTTAGGAATAATCTTCCAGAGCAGCAATTTAGAGCAAAGTGTATCAGACGAGCTTCAGAGATTAGAGCAACACCCTTGGTACACTGACATCATATTTTTCCTCCGCAACCTTACATTCCCCGATCACTTACTTGGCCATAAAAGAAGAGAATTAAGGTTAAAGGCAACTAAGTATTGTTTGACAAAAAATGGTTTCGGTTGGAGAAACCCCGATGGTTTAATACTTAGATGTGTCGATGAACCCGATTCCAAGAAAATCATGGTCGAGTTCCATTCAGGATTCTGTGGTGGACATTTTGCAGCAAAAAAAACTGCCCACAAAATCCTTAGAGCAGGATACTATTGGACAAACCTATTTTCAAATGTGCACAAGGTTGTCATAGTTTTCCCCCAGTGTCAGTTATTCACCAGAAACCAACAAATGAAAGCCTTGCCTCTAAATCCAATAGTAGTTCAAGCTTCTTTCCAGCAGTGGGGTCTTGACTTCATCGGTAAGTTCAAAGATAACTCGAGAAATGGTTACTCTTGGATTCTTACTGCCACTGATTATTTTACCAAGTGGGTAGAGGAGATACCCACCAAGAAGGAAAATGATGCTATAGTAATGGATTTTTTAGAAGATAAGATTATCACAATATTCGGTGTGCCAGCTAGAATAATCACAGATAATGGCCCATGCTTTGTTTCTTCCGAGATGTCATCTTTCTATTTCAAGTACGGCATTATCCTATCTCACTCATCTAATTACTATCCCCAAGGAAATGGTCTAGCAGAATCAAGTAACAAGAACTTAATGACCATAATCAAAAAAATTGTGGGCGACAATAAGAAGGCTTGGGATAGCAAGATCAAATTAGCATTATGGGCCGACAAGATCACTAAGAAATGTTCAATCGGGACGAGCCCTTTCAAACTAGTCTATGACCTTGATGTCACCTTACCAGTCCATCTAAATCTTCTAGTTTATCAGCTTCTCTAGACCTTCAGCTCAGATCAAGAGGCCATCCAGAATAGAATAAACCAGTTGATCGAGCTAGATGAGAGCAGAAGAAACTCTCTTAACCATAGTATCGGAAATTCAGACAAGGTCAAGAGAGCCTTTGATAATTCTACCCAGCCAGGGTCCTTCCAAGTAAGTGACATGGTTTTACGTTGGGACAAACGACGGGAAAAACCTGGGAAACATGGAAAGCTCGATAGCTTGTGGTTGGGACCGTACATCATCGATGAAATAGCAAGAATGAACTCCTTCTATCTAAATGACCTAGAAGGAGAAATATTGAGCTTTCCAGTGAATGGTTTCCTCCTCAAGTTGTTTTTCGTCGAGACAGTTTGATGCCTTTATTGGCATCGGTGGTTTTAGGGCCAATTTCTAAACCTTTCCCTGCATGTAGTTCTAAATTTTATATATCATATTGTTGTATTATAGTTATTTTGTACCATGTTGAAAATTTTCCTTTGTATATTAGTTTTTGTAAAATATTCCTTTTGGCGCATTATAGATTAATTATGTACATTAATTTGTTTTTATAGTTAATTTTTTCTTATTTATACATGTTACTAACAAACTCTAATTGCCTTGCAGGACCCAAAGATTCCAGAGTTCTCACATCCTCTCCTTTAAATAGAAAATCAGTCAGAGAATGTGTCCCTAGATGGATCCAGAATGTTACCACCTAAGTTATACTTAGTGGTTTTTTATCAAGTGAACCTGGTGAACCGGATAGGGTTAACTTGTTCGGACTTCAGAAGAGCTGTGGAAGTACTTCTGGGAAGTGCTTGCTGTACTATATCACATGTTCATACCCCATGGGGGAGTTGTAATAAATGTTCTAGCATGATAGTGTATGTAAAAGACTCGGTCTCTTAGACTTTATTTGTCAATCCGATCAGCCCAGGGTGTTTTTTCCCTTGGTTATTATTGGTTGTTGAATAAACGACTGATAATTTCTGAGTTTTTCACTCCATACCTCCAAAGTTGGGGTGGTTGGCTTGGAATTTAGGCCTATTGAGGTTATTAGAGGCTATGTGTCAATGTATAAGCATGCTAGACATCATGGTCGAGTCATATGAACATGTCTAAGTCCCCCTAGGTGTTTTTCAATTTTTCAATTTTTTAGTTTTTTCAGTGTTTTTTATTAAAAATTTAATTTTTCCAAAACTTAGGCTATTTTTTAATAGTTTAATTAAAAAAAATGATTTTGTAATAAAAGTGGGCCAAATAATCAGTTTCAGTCATTTGGGTGCTCATTTTCAAGCTAAGAGCACCATGTAAACCCTTGGACCCACTATTTCCTAGTTTTGAGTGATTTTCCATCACTCAGGTCAGAAAGCCCCAAAAATCAATTATTGATTATTTTAATTAATAAATTCATGAATAATGGAGCAAATCCAAATTCATAAATCAGTGGATTCCCAGCTGATTTTATTGAAATTAGTCAGATCTGAAGCAGATTTACTGGATCTGACAAATCCTTGACTGAAGGAGGTGACCAAATCAGATCCAGAGTTGATCTTCAGCTTTCTTCATGGGGAATTGCACCCTCTCTCTCTCCTCCACACGTGTGGACTCTCCTGGATGCTCTGTGGACTGATGTGTCGGTGTATGGGTTGATGTGTCAGCTCAATCAAGCCCCCGGTTGACAAGTAGGCTCAGTTCAGCTTCAGTTCTACATTGATGGACTCTCCATCAGCTGATTGCATCTGATTCCATGAGGAGTTGCACCCCCCCTGGGCTGGATGTCCTGTATTTTGTATATATCCAGGCACAGCTCCCTCTTCCAAGCTAGTTAGAGCTGGATTGAAGGGATTTCCATTGTAATTGTATTGATCATCATTGTTGAAATAAAGGGAAGCTTTGGAGGCTCAATTGTGGAGTACCTTTCATGTGTGGATTATCATCATCATGCTGCATTCGAGGTGAAACTGCTATTTTTTCAATTTTCTTTGCACTTAATTGTTGTCTGCCTAAATGGTTATTGAAATCATAGGGATAGATAAATGTAAGTAAGCTTAATTACTTCTATTTTTCTGCACATGTTTGAATGATCTAATACCTGTATGCTAAATAAGATTATTTGCATGCTGTATCATCTACTTCTCATATGTATCTTCAGATTTAATGGTTTTGTATGCGGGATTTGTTGTGTAGCTTACAGGTTTTTCATGACTGGAAGATCTATGGTTCAGGTTTGATTCCATTGGTTTCCAACAGATATTGCTAAGATCATTCCCCTCGGTGCTTCACTACCAATTTTCCTTTGCAGATCTGCTTCAACAACAAGCACTTCTCTTCCCCTTTTCCTCCTTTAAAAATATCAAATTTTCTTCAAACTGGTTACTACTAAGGTTTCTTATTGCTCAGATCTGTCTCATTAAGAAAATTACACATATATATAGTTAGTAATATCCCTTCCTAAGTCTATATCTTAGTTTTGTTTCGCATATAAAGTTACATTTTAAGAGATCTAGCTGAAATTACCATATTGTTGCAAGCATTTCTGTGAAAATTCGTAGCTTGCTGTTAAGGTAATTTCACGTGCTGTACATTAAAATTTTTATATTATGAAATAAAATTTCACATCTTATTGGCTGGCCAAAATGCAAGCCAACATCCCAAGGAAAGCTTGCTTTCCTTGGTTCATGTTTTCCCCTTTTAACTAGTTTTCAGCTTACCTTTTTTGGTTAAAAGTGAGCTGACCCAAAGGTAATTTCAGAGTGCTTTTGGGCATATTTAAGTCTAATATGCTTGCTGTTTTTTAGCAGGTTTGGCAGAAAATAAAGGAAGCTTCTGTTCGGAAGTGGCCTTAGGAGCGTTCAAATCCCCCCAAGAGTCTCCCATTTGACTAAAACCTTTAATTTTCGCACTTTGTAAGCTCTTGATTTCACTCCATATAAGGATCAAGAGGGATTATATTAGTTCTCTGATATTGTAACCACTTTTAATAAAAATAATTTTTGAATAGGCTCTTTCGAGCCCATTCCCCACCCCCCTGTGGGGATTTGCGTCCGTGTCCCTTTTTCGCTTTTTCGTTCATATTTTTTAAATCTAGCATACCTCTAATCTGTAGGGTAGTATAATTTAATTCATTATTATTTTCATATTCCATATTTGATATTTCAAAGTAATCTCAATACTTACCCCATGACTTCCCTATTGACCCGGAAGGGGAAAGAGATTCGTGGTAGGACTAATTAGAAAACTGAAATTGTGTATATGTTTACTTTTCTGTCATTTGTTTTTCAGCTATTATAAAATTAACCCCTCCTCGATTCCTCTATTGAGATCCAATTGGATCAAAAGAGGTTCCTGGAGGGTTTTCTTTTAAACAAGAACACCCATTATAAAATTTACTAAAATTGACAAGACTCTGGTGTGTATGCTCTGCACTTGGCTGCGGTTCATCCAATCAGTCAAGATGTATCAAAATCACTTGAGTGACTAGTATAATTATGACTCACTCTCCCAAATTAACAAACCAACAGGTGAAAATCCAACACCTAGATCAAACCATCACGGTGGCAAAATACCCAAAGGAAGAGGGAACTTCTGAAAAGTGACCTCGGGGCACCGATCTCTGTCACACCCTAACGGGTGCATTATGAACAATAGCCCCAGATACTCCATTTCAGCCCACATATTCCTTGCAGGTATCCGTGAAGATTTAGTTTTGGACATACTCCAAGTACTCTCGGGTATATCTAGAGTCCACCCCTTCGCCTAATTTTAATCAACTCACACTTCAAATTTAACTTAAAACATACCAAGAGGCAATAGCAAAACATTCACTCCAAGCACATGCAAGTACATTGATCTTATTTTTGACTCCATTCTAAGGAATTGTGCTTTCATGTGTTCATCTTTTGTATCTTGTCATCTTTGATTATCTATAGTTAAATTTCAAACTCCTAAGTAACTCATTCAGTTTAACATCACCACAGTAAGTAATTATCCTTGGTAACTTAATAGGGTCTACCCCCCTTGCCTTGTTTGGAGTTGAGCCTAAACGGAGGAGTCAAGAACAAGGTGAAAACCTTGACTCGAGACTTGCCCCCAAGGACACACCAAGTGGCTTGAAGTTTTCTGCCACGTGACCCAAGTGTGTGAAAGGCGGAAACACTTCTCTTGTTTCCCTTCTTCTTATTTGAGTTCCCTTTGTTAGGGTAGTATTTGGAAATGTGACCTTTCTCATCACATGTGTAACATCTAATAGTACTCGGCCAATCTCTTCTAGAGTGATAATTCTTACCTTTGGAGTGATGATGGTCCCTCTTGGTTTTCTTGGTGTGAGATATGAGAGCTTGATATTCACTTCCCATATTTTCTTAACGAGTTGATATCTGAGCTTCTTCTTGAGAGAATTCTTCCCATTGTCTGTTGAACTTGACTAACTTCTTTCTGGCACAGATCCCTTGAATGAAAGAGTCCCATGATCTAGGGAGACCATTCAAGGGAGTCCAATCTTTGTATTCTCCACTTTTTCATCTATTGCTTCCATCTGTTCCTTGATCTGAGATACCCTTGTAAAGTAAGACTGGATGGTCTCAGCATTCTGGATCTTTACATTCTTCAGTTGGTTTCTCAGAGTCATCTTCCTGTTTATGTTCTTCCCTTCAAACAATTTGGTTAGGGCATCAAACATAGCTTTAGGTGTCTTTAGGGAGGACACCTATGGTATGAAATGATCCTTGATTAAATCATCAATAATCCTATTTACCATAACCAACTTCTTCTTGTGTAAGTCCTTATCCTCATCTCCCTCTCGAACTAGAGCCTCCTCACTGATATAGGAGTCCAACTCATTTTCTTCCAGGACCAGGGAGATCCTATACTTCGAGTCTCGGAAGTTATCAGCTCCCTCAAGTTTTTCATCAAGATTGGTATGATGAGACATCTTAACTGAGAACCTCAAATGGAAATACAAAATATTTAGATCTTACCAGGTCAAGATGTCAGATCTAGATTTGGAGCTGAAATTCTGCAGTGCTAGTTCAGGAACAGATTAGGGTTTTTAGTTTTTGGATTTCTGTCCAACCAAATGCTTTAATATTGATCTCTAAACTTCGATTTTGAAGAGGAGATCAATCTAGGCCTGTGCTGACTAAAAAATTCCACTTCTGTGGAAAGCCCTAATTTTCGGCAGTAGTGTCGGGTCCAAAACTGAGAAACCTCAAAATTGGATTCTGCTTCGACAGAAAGATGCACCCTAGGGAGGAGAGTTATTCCAACCTTCTTTTGTTGAAAATATGTGGAGAGAGATCCACAAAGTAGGAAGCCCTAGTTCCCATAGCTGCACAATGTCTTCTTCTCAGGTTAGCTCTGATAACATGTTAGATTTTTATCATTAAGCTAGCAATACATTAGGATCTTTAACTGAGAGAATGACAAGCACATCAATCAAACACAAGATACAATGAACATAGTGTTTATCCTTGGGGAAACCATAAATGGAGAAAACCCTGCAAATTCCTCAGAGATAGAATCAGCACCAAAAGTAAAACCCCAAAATAGTAAGATGATCTCCCAACAGTAGTAACCTCTTTCTTCCTAGGCCAGTGTCTTGTTTTTCCTCAACTATGTGCTACAACTGAGTGTGAGTGAGTGTGTGATAAATAGAGAGGCTAGCTCTCTATTTATACTAATTCTCTACTTGACAAAACCATACTAGGGATGACTTCTCTA
Source organism: Pseudotsuga menziesii (assembly GCA_001517045.1). Lineage (NCBI taxonomy): Eukaryota > Viridiplantae > Streptophyta > Pinopsida > Pinales > Pinaceae > Pseudotsuga > Pseudotsuga menziesii. Next base: position 279,637 of record LPNX011195719.1, on the reverse strand, counting down.
GGAGAGTCTAATAACCCTAGTGCCCCAGAACTGTGGGGACTTTAACCCTTGACCAATAGGAGGGTTACCCACAATGACTTGACATGACTTTTTACATTATAGAAAATCATGATAGGAACATATGGGCATGACATGACTCAGATACACCCTGGAATAAACATCGGGTTACAATACATAAGAGATACAAGTGAATACATTCCGAAGTTACAATTACATCAACAAGATTTGGCTCTGTAAACTCTCGGCTCTGGTTTTCTCATGCTCTCTCTGTTTATGTAAAATAACGATTGATGGAGAAGCCTTGTATTTATACTCACATATGCATCCTACAGTCATCATGTGATGGGAGGTTGACGTCTAATCGATCACATGGGTTTCTCGGCCGACACGTTTCTTCATTAACTTGGCAACTTGAGTGTTGCTCCATACCTATCAGCACCACTATGGTAGTTATGACGCAGATGACTGATCAGACCAAAAATAATGTCGCCATTATCTTTTTATCTCATTGAATTAATGACACTTATCTATCATAAATGCCTCATTATTTCCCAGATATTTGCACTTTTAATTTCAAAAAACCTGTCATTCTTGCTTTTTCCTAGGTTTTCACTGGTTCCGCCGCATACATGCGATAGAACAGTTTCCTATTTTTTTTCTTCATTCGTAGCACGATTTTATTCAAGGATTTGTTACCATCATAGTATGGTTTCAAGCAAATTCCATTCACCATCCCTGCAACGTAATTTCCATCTAGTCTATGTAGTTTTACTGCTCACATAAATGATGTGCGCGATCAGATATGGCCCTAGCGAGTGTGTCTTTATCTTTCCTGGGTGTTTGAAAATTTTGTTGTCATACAGCAATAGTAGTCCTCCAATTTGAATGGTTTAACCTGGATATGGCGATCATGCCACTCCTTCTATCTTTTTTTTTCGACAGTATGATGAAATCCTGCGATGTAGTGTTCCTTTTCCATCTGAACGACCTGCGACAAACTCTGCTCGACAGCATCTCCATCGATGATCTACGTCAGTGCAGAAACCCATAGGATTGGCACAATATACTCCATTGGTACAATAGCTTCCTATCCATATACCAGTTTAAATGGGGTGTTCCTTGTAATTCATTTGCAAGTTGTGCGATATGCCCATATCACAGCTGATACTTTCTTATCCCAGTCATCTCAATGAACATTACATACCTTGGTTAATGTGTTCTCCATAATCTTGTTAAAAGCTTTGACCATTCCATTATCCTGAGGATAATAGGGTGCTTTCTTCTTATGTTGGATTTCAAACTCTACAGTAAGCTCAACAATCATTTTGTTAACAAAATGTGTACCTTGGTCGCTGATTATAATTTTTGGGCAGCCAAATCTGGTTACCACGTTTTCAAATAAGAACTTCTCTGCAGTCACAACAGTGCAATGTTTAATAGGTTCAGCTTCAACCCATTTGGTTAAATAGTCTATCGCATTGATAATGTGTCCTGCGCCAGTCTTTTTACCTGGGGGACTGATCGAACCCACAAATAAACAACCCATTTGTCGAAGGCCTACAGTGTTATCTATGGTGTAAGAGGCATATCGTCGCGACGCGATGGTTTTCCTATTCTCTGTCAGATATCATAGCGCCTGTAGAATATTTTAGTATCCATGTGTATGGTTGGCCACCATAGTCCTGCCTACAATATCTTGCGCATATTTTCCTTTCCCGCATAGTGTCCACCTGCGATACCAACATGTGCTTCTTTCATAACTCAAGGTCGCTCATAATAAAAAACACAGCGGCATAGTACTTCATCTGTGCCCAACTTATAGAGGTGTCCATCAATCAATGTGAAGTCTACAGCTCTGACTACCAAGTGTTTCTTCTGATTAGTGGAGAATCATGGAGGCACGTAACTTGTACTCAAAAAGTGGATGATTGAGTTAAATTCCTTGCTCTAATCTTCCATCATAGTGACCACAAATAGTTGTTCATTGGGAAAATGATCTTCCAGGATGGTTTCATCTTCACCACTTTCTATCCTTGACAAGTGTTTTGGCCCAACATTCATTCGACCAGGTTTGATAGTGACCTCAAAATCAAATTCTTGAAACAGGAGAAGCCATCTACAGATCTGCCCCCCCAACATTGGCTTGTTAACTAAGTATATCAATGTACATCTAAAAATATCCACCCAACAAGTAGTGTCAAAACTTCTGAAGTGCATGGACCATAACAAGGCCTTCTCTTTTTGTCATCATGTAGTTCTTTTTTTCCGTTGACAATTTTCTGCTAGAAAAAACAAATAGGGTGGTCAAGCACACCCTCTATTGGTTTTATCAAAACTATGTCGAGCACAACAGATGATGCGTCGACATGAACATGGAATTCCTTTTTCCAGTTGAGGAATACAAGTATTGGTGTAGTGGCAATCTTGTTCTTTAATTTGTCCAAGATTTCTTGGCAAGAAGGTGTTCATTAAAACTTTGCATCTTTCTTCAATAGTTTTTCCATAGGTGCAGTGATCTCTGCATACCCTCTAATGAACTTCTTGTAGTAGCCTGTATGTACTAGTACTGAGATGAGGTGTGTGACTAATGTAGGTGGTGGTAAGTCAAGGATAATCACAAATTTTGTTGGGTCAACCAAAATACCATCATGACATACAACGTGACCCAACATAACACCAAATGGTGCACAGAAGATACATTTATTGGAATTAAGCGTGATCTGATACTGGCGACAACGGGCCAACATTGTGCACAAACTCTCAATATGGTCTCTTACTAGACCAAACATAGTCCAATCATCAAAGTAGACTTCAAGTAACTTATGTATAAAATATTTAAAAGTAGAGGCTACTATTCTAGAAAAAATAGCAGGTGCATTCTTGAGTCGAAAGGGCATTACGTGTACTGGTAGCATCCCTATTCTGTGACGAAGGTTGTTTTGTGGCAATCCTCATTCATGATTCTGAATTAATGATAGCCAGAGAATCCATCAATGAATGGGTACATATCTTTCCCTCCGATGCTTTTAAATACTTCATCTATAAATGGTGTTGGGAATGGATCGTGCAAGCATGCATCGTTCAGCTTCTTCAGATTGACACAAATCCTCGCTTCGCCTTTTGTTTTCTTATCCTGGATCACTATAGGGTTGGTCCACTCTGATTCCTTAACAGGTTCAATGATTCCTACTTTGAGCATGTGATCCAATTATGCTTTTACCTTCTCTTTATATATTGGATTCAGTCTTTATGGGCGTTGTTTACTGGGTTTAGCATCTGGTCGCAGGGGTATTTTCATCTCCCCTAGGTCTCTGACTATTCCCTTCATCTCTATGAAATTGGTGGGGAATAAGTCCTGATACTCATGTAGCAAGTCTGTGATCTTCGCGACTGTTTCTTCATCCCAATAATATCCTATATTTGCAAATTTTGGGTTCTCTGGTGACCTAATGTTTACTTTCTTTATTTTCAGCGGCAAAATTTTGGGTTCTCTGGTGAAATGCCACTTCCTTCCACTGTGCACGTGTCCTTCGATTTTGGTATGTTTATGTTATTTGGATCATCATCTGGGCCTCCATTCATATTGTAACAATCCTTCCATTGTTGAATGGTCACACTGCACTGGTGATAATTGGCCTCTTCGACACAAATTTCATCAAATATCTTCTCCTCTATCATTTGAAGGACAACATTGACTATAGGTTTCTCATCACTAATATTTGGTTCCTTGTCACAACTCCATAGATGCATACAATGTCCTAGGTTTCATTTGCAACATGTGAATGAAATGGTGGACCCATTCCTGTCGCGGGTATTTTGCAAATGTGGCATGACACTAACTTATGTGTTGTACATGGCCCGATAATCCTATGTATCAATGACTCACGGTGGTGACTTCTTTTCCAAATATGAATTACATCAACCTTCTGCATTGTGGCCATTCTATTATGAACTGCTTGTGTGTACCCCACCCTCTAGTGGGTGTATACATGGTCTAACACAGACAAGCATTGCAACTCTATTACAAGTCCTCCAAACTCATTTAAGAAGGTCTCAACATTAGGAAAACCCTCATAGGTGGGAATGTCTCATAGCGTGTTCTCCACCCGTCGCACACATCTCATAACTCTGGCGCACATTCTCATAGATATCTCATGCAGTCAGTTTTTCCAGTTCTCCAACGCCTCCCCTAAGTCAGATGTACAGGAACTAGCACTCTTCCAACTTTGGTTTCCATCCGTTGTCGAATAAATATCTTCTTCCATGGAAGTGACATTGTATATCTGGTTGAGATAGTCATCATGTCCCTCATTGTAGATAGGATCGACATATCTCTGTCCTTCAAATAGATCAATGAGAGACACTACCCTCATCTCATTATCCTTGAATTATAGAATCATTTTCTAGAAATTTATAATGGTCTAGTTATCTATGGACCAATATATCCCTAGCAGCATGGGATATGGGTCTATGTCATCAACATTGTTAATGACTTCAAAATCTACAAACATGTGCAAACCTTTAATGTCAATAAGAACTTGACTCAATCTACCAATTGGGAGGACCTTTTCCCAATTTGCGAGTCATATATGGATAGGAGACAGTCCAGGTGCGGTTTTCCCATACTTTCCCAAGTTTTTCATGTCAAAATATTGACATCAGAGACCAATTCTAAAACGATATAATCCATGTCATAATCCCCTATATGCATAGTCATTCTTAACTCACATCCAGTTTTGAATTTCTTGCTGACTTGGTTAACTTTCTTTTCAGGCTACGACTATACTGGTGTTTCTTCTATCAGTGATTGAAGTTCTGCAATAGAATCTTTGTCTTGAATTAATGATAAGAAACTTGACAAAAATGACTTGGGTTCACTAACCCTTTGTGGAGTCTTCTTCTGAAATATCTGCTAAAATCGTTCAGGCATCTCCCTGAATTCTTTTGATGTCGACAGTTCTTTTGGATCCACAAACTCATGCTACACATCCATGAATACTTTCTTCTATTTCTAGACATCGAATGGCTCCTTCTTCTGCGTTGCAGGTCATACCTGTGCCTGTAGTTGTTGCGACCGGGTTTCTTGATCAGCCCCAATTGCAGCATCTCCCCATGTTATGACATCAATGTTTGGATCTCTTGGCTCAACAACAATCATCTGAACACTCAAGCTAGGATTCGGGTTTGGGTTCAGATTCTGTGCATGGTTAGGACTTGTGATGTTCGTAGCCTACCACTTTGCAATAAACTAAGGACATTGCTCTGCATTATGGTCCTGTCTTTACAGGATCCAGGAAATCTCTGGCATAGTGACTTGGTTTTCCATAGTTATAGCATGTAACATGACCTCTTCCTCTACCAAATCCTCCTCATCATCCTCTGCCTCTAAAGTTTCTTTCACCCCTTCCTTGAGGGTGTGGTTGATGCGGGGGGTACTAATTCGGCTGGTAGGGTGGATGATAGTGATTCAGCTATGCATATGGTTTCTATTGTGCATACTAAGGCCGGTACTTGTTTTGATACTAATTAGGAAGGAAATGCACAGGCTGATATGATGCTTGTGTTGGTTCAGCCTGAGTCTACCCCTCATTATTCATTAAGTAAGTATCAACCATATTTACCTTCAAGATCTGGTACGCTCTGCAATCCTTCTCTTCATGCCCTACTAACTTACAAAATTTACATAATAGGTTTGCTAAAGTGCTTACAATATTTTACAAGTATAGACAATATTCGTTGTGGTGTCCTCTAGTCTGGCATATGCGACACCAGGGTATTCCATGGGAACTCAATAGGTTTGTGCATCAGATGAGATGTAATTCATGAAGGTCGGGAAATTATCCTTGGTGTGTTTTTCAGTTCTACATTTTTTGCACCATAATTCTTCATGGGATTCCTTACTGTTCTTGATGTCCTGCAGCTGTATCATTAGATTAGCCAACTACGACTGAATTTGCATCATCCCTGCGGCACCATCACCAATTGGTGAGGCCTCCATCTTCATTGCCAATTCTAGTTCTTTCGTCTGTGACTCGATATTTTGTTGCATCAATGGGCCTCAGATGTGTGGTAGTAGTGCAGCAATAAACCACTCCTTATGCTGAAAATCTGACATCTGGAAACTTACCTTGGCCATAAAAGTTTTAAACTATTGGTCAAATTCCCATACCAACTCTACCAATGCGTGTTTTATTTCCTTGATCTCAATGTTACAATGTGACTCAGATTTAGGTTTCTTGAACACAGAGATCATTGTAGCTCATATATCTTCAAGGTTTTTATGTGGTAGTACTCCTAGTGGTACTATGCAGGACTTCATAAACTAGTTGAGCACATGACCCCTTAGAGTCATGATCATCTATGCTTTCTTTACATCTGCATTCTGAACTAAGCAAACCATCCAAACAGCTTCACAAATGAACCAATGTTTCTCTGGATCTTCTTCTCTGTTACCATTCAATGTGGGTAACCGAATATTCGCCCCAACCATTGAGTGGGAAATGGGGTTATATGATTATTGATTAAGTGGGGGTGTTTTCTCTTGCGTGCTAGTCACAGTGCTAACACTATTAGTACTAACAATTCTTTCAGGAGATAAGGCTCTAGATCTTACCTCTAGCGATACTTCTAGTGTGATGTAGTTGCGTCATGATCTTGGTGTCTTAACAGATGCTTCAAAGACTTCTGCGCCTTCCGAAATCGAGCTATAGTCCTCCTCTTCATCACAAGACCCTTCGTCTACCTATGACTGAAGTTCGTTCTCACTCTCTTCGAAGAGACTAGGAACTCGTTGACCTTCCTCTGTCTTTATTATCTTCCCTGATCTGAATCTCCTTCCACTCCGTAGGAATCCAACTTCTAGTTCAAGTTCTATACTTCCTAGGAACATCTCAACTCACCATTTCTCATTTTCTTGACAGGTCATCTACGACATAGCCTTTCTCCGGGGTATGTGACTCAACTACTCAACTGTAAGATACCCTTCTCATAAATGAGCATCTTGATCCATGTACTGGTAGATAACAAATATCTTCTTCAGGTTCCTTGGAAAAAATTTCTTTCAGTGTCACTATATGAGGTTATAGCCTCTACTGCAAACTTAGTAATATATCCTTGAAAAATACTGTCAACCCACAAATCAACAACTCTAGATATGGTTTTACTTACACTGGTTACTTTGCATACCAATTGATCAATCCACTCGACTGCTTCTCTTCTCTGGAAATTTGTCTTCCTTCTTGCCAATCTTGACAGCCACTCATGTAGTATAATAGGAAACTCTGCAAAGAATATCTCATGAATATCATAATAAATGTGTTCTTCTACCTATTTTTCTGTGCTCAACTGAGATCTTGTGCTCTCTTCTTGTCTAAATGCTAGCGTCTTAGACTCCATCCAGTCCTCTATTTCATTCTTCGTCGGATGCCACAACATTTCCCTAGAATCAAATGGTCAATGGTACTATGAAAGGAACCATTTGTTGGCCTCTTTCTCTTCCTTGTATCAACCCATGGTTCAACAACAACACAATGCCAACAAGATACCAAAGGACATTGACCCGAAAGAGCAAGCAAAGTTGGAAACGCCCGCGAGGCAGACAAAGCCTCACCTGAGATATCTTAATGGGTAACTTTCAAAACCAAGTTTCTATAGTAGGAGAGGGATTATAGTCCCTTGGCACATGACTAAGGAGCTCAACAAAGACGATGGGATGGATTCCTTCACTCTGCAACAGTGGCACAACCAAGTGCCATAGGCCACCCGTGTAACAAGACCTTTTCCTTAAACTTTACCAACTGGTGCAATTATGCGACGCATCCTATTCCTTAAACTTCACAGACTAGGAGTCACTTGTATTTTAACTTAGTAACTTAACCATGAACTCATACAAAATAGTCCAGCAATAATTTTAAACAGTCATTCATTCATACTGCGACATACACTCAACAACAACTGTAACTGTAATAATGTAGGATAAGAAAACATTGACAAAAATATTCACCATTCAACAACGTTCATCCATATAACACAGTAAATAACATGAAAACCCATATGGGAAAAACCACCAAGGTGCTCTTCATATGGCATGAGAAATAATATAGGTAGCACCTTGCAGCCTGCAACTTGCAAATTGTTCTTAAGATATGTCTTTCTGACTCAATATTGTTGCTCTCATGCTATTTGGTTTATTCTCTATCTACTTCTAGTGATATGCACACAGCCTCGATTGGCTCTTCTTCTTTAATAGCGGTCTTCGCACATAGCTGCAAGATCTGTGGCTGAACAGCCTTCCACTTCTACTGGACTCTCCTCTGAGTCGCCCTTACTGCTTCTACTCTCAAACAGTATAGCTTGCTGAATCTACTGAATCTAACCGAATCTAATCTAACCCTTATATAGAGTGGGTTCCTTCTATTCATATCATTTACAAGACCACACAGGGTCGATTGAGTACAAATTAGTTATTACAGACTTAAGTAGCTACAAAATATCTCTGTTACATTAAATGTCAGGCCATACCTAGTCACAAAACTCCTGTAATGCATTAACCACAGCCTTAACTAGCCGCAGAAAAAAATTTCATCTCGTCTGTACTAGTCATAACTAGCCAGAAAAATGTCCTTCCATCTTCTACAAGTTCATCCTTCTGTAGTCATCCTTGACTTCTGCTTGTTCAGGATTAACTCTTCTACCTATGTCTTCCACCAAATCTGGTGTGCTTTTCCCCATCGTACCAACCCTGATACAACTTCCTTTGCTCTGTGCTTCCTTTCCATCTTTATCCTGCCTCTCCTTGTTGCATGCATGTTTTATATTTCTATGTTGGTTCATTTGCTTCCTTCTTGACCTTCTTTTCCCTTGGTGCATGCACACTTTTCCTTCTTTCTTTGAATGTCAGCTTCTTCCTTGCACTTTTCCTGGACCAACAAATGTTAGCATTGAAACCAGCATAGTCCATTTAAACAATTATAAAGAAAGTATACCGATGGATAAAAATATAAAAAATTGCACATGAAATTTGGATGAGAAACGAATATTTCTATTAATGTAAAAACTGAGATACAATGTGACAACCTCTTTCGATACCTTGTTGGAAATGAGAAACCGAGTCCCTCCACTTGGGCCTCCACCACTTCTATCCTCCATAGAAAGGAAAGTTCACAAAGACAATGGAGATATTGGGAGATGAACATTAAGAGTTCTATCAATAAGGACAAAGGGATGAAGGCTCAAGTATATGGAAATGGCGTTAAAAATCGGTATAGTTTCCTTACTCTCTTAGTTTTCTCCTCCCTCAATTCTTCACAATGGATCAATATATATCCCTTAGATGGGATATGGAGGTTTGAATCAAAGCATTTCTAGGAATGTGGAAGGCCAAAGATCAAGCAATTCATTACTTGATGAGGAAAACTCCAAATATTTTTAGTTTTTTAGAACAAAACCTGATGTACATGGGCTGTAATGGTGCAAGTTATGTATATGTAATATGCATAATTGATGACCCACATATATCTTTGAAAATGTATTTTAAGGGTTAAATTGAAGCATTAGTGTTATAGTGAGTAAGGGGGGTATTGTGAGTCTGCATAGGGACAAAGGAATGCCATCAAGGCATGATGCATAAGGTGTGGAAAATGACACTATAAGAGGTAATTCTATTATGGAGAAAATATTCCTATGGCTTGGGGTGGACCACAACATACAGGATAACGCTAGAAATCACATCTATTCTCAAATATGCTAGATAAATTAAGTAAGCTAACAACTAAGGAATATAAATTGTACCTCAATCGGATGTTTGAAGGAGATCATTGTTGAACTCATGATCAAAATCTTGTCTGTACGATTTTCCCTCAACAATAAATAAATATCCAACTATAAAATATATTAATCATTAGCATTCAAACTTGCATAATCCATTTAAATAAGTATAAATAAATTATACCCATGAATACAAATATAAACAATTGCACATGAAATTTGGACGAGAAATGGATATTTCTATTAATGTAAAAAAAAAAAATGTGACAACCTCTGTTAGCACCCTGTTGCCACCTTTCACACACCTGGGTCACGTGGCAGAAATCTTCAAGCCACTCGGTGTGTCCTTGGGGGCAAGTCTCGAGTCAAGGTTGTCACCTTATTCTTGACTCCTCCGTTTAGGCTCAACTCCTAACGAAGCCAAGGTGGGTAGACCCTATTAAGTTACTAAGGCTAATTACTTAGTATGGTGATGTTAAACTGAATGAATTACTTAGGATTTTGAAATTTAACCATAAACAACCATAGAAGACAAGATACAAAATGAGCGCACGAAAGCACAATGCTGAGACACAATATATATATAGCAAGAAAATAACCAATTCCTTAAAATGGAGTCTAAAGAAATTGAATATGGAATTGATTCCAAATCAAAGTATACTACCCTGGATATTAATACCACGCTATATTGAAAAAAGATGAACGAAAGCAAAAAATGACACGGACGCAAATCCCCCCAGGGGGGATGGGGAATGGGCTCGAAAGAGACTATTCAAAAATTATTTTTATTAACAGGGGTTACAATATCATAAAACTGATATGATGCCTCTTGATTCTTATATAGAATGAAATCAAGAGCTTACAAAGTGCGAAAATTAAAGATTTCAGTCAAAAAGGAGACCCTTGGGGGGATTCAGAGGCCCAAAAGTCACTTTCGAGCATCAGCTCCTCATTTTTTCTGTTATTCCTGATAAAAAAAAGCAATATTATTAGAGTGAAAGATGCCCAAAAGCACTCTGAAAGTACCTTTGGGTTAGCTTACTTTTAACCAAAAAATGCTAAGTAAAAACTAGTTAAAAAAGGTAGAAAAGGAACCAAGGAAAGAAAGCTTTCCTTGGGATCTTGGATTTCCTTTTAGGTAGCCAATATGATGTGCACTGATTGCTATATTTATCTTTTATAACATAAAACAGAAATCTAATGCATGCAAGCTACAAATTTTCTTTAGAATTCCATGCAAAAGGACGATTTCCCTAATGCTAGATCTAGAATGCTTATGAAACCTTTTAAGAGAAATATCTAGATTATGGGCTTTGAGAAGATAGATATATGTTAAATTTACTTTTAAGATGATAGATATAAACAATATCAAAGCTATGAACAAAGTAACCGGGTAAAAGAGTTGATTTTGAGGGACGAAGAGGAGGAGAGAAATGCTGGTAGCCTTGAAGATCCACAGTGGAGCTTTCAGGTGAAATGTCAAGGGACTATGCATTTGGAAGGTTTTAGAGAGAGTGAAGAAGCAAAATAGATCAGCATCCTCTCCAATCTAGGAACCTGCAGCTCAGCTGAAATAAAAAAACTTTCCAAAAAACTTGTGAGATCTGATTAGTACATACACAGAGATTCAGAATAACATGCATATAAGCTTATAGAACATACTGAATCTAGATCTCTAAACATGCATCAAAGGAAAGAGATGGCCAATAAACTTATTGAAAAGAACCTTTCCTATCAAGATTATAATAAGCTTATTATCAATCTTAGAAATGAATCCACAAGCAATTAGCAAATTATGAACATAGATAAAGGTTACCTCAGTAAACAAATGGCAATGATCATCCGCACATGCAATGGCACAACACCGTCTTGCCTCCGAAGCTTCTCTTTATTTCAAATGAACAATAACAACAATACAATAGTAGTAGCACCTCAATCCCAGTTCTAACTGGCTTGGAAGAGGCTGCTGTGCTTGAATATATACAAAAACAAGGAGATCCAGCCTAAAGGGGGTGCAAATCCCAAGGAGATAGACCAAATATGCTGATGAAGAGTCCATCAATGCCTAATCTGTGTCTAACTGAGCCAGATTTGAGTCTCACTAAGTGCAATTGTCAATCGGAGAGCTGATCTGACTGACACCTCAATCTATTGACTGAAGCATCCACCAAAACTCATCCAGATGGGCCAAAACGTGTTGAGGAGAAAGGGATGGCGAAATTCCCCATAAAGGATGCTGAAGATCATCTCTAGATATGATTTGATCACCTCCTTTAGTCAAGGATTTGTCAGATCCAGTCAATTTGCTTCAGATCTGACTGATTTCAATCAAAGC
>LPNX011195719.1:76150-267334 GCA_001517045.1 Pseudotsuga menziesii | reverse complement strand
TTAAATTTTAATAAAAAACACTGAAAAAATTAAAAAAATAAAAAAGTTGAAAAAACCTAGGGGGACTTAGACATGTTCATATGACTCAACCATGATGCCTATCATGTTTATACATTGACACATAGACTCTAATAACTTCAATAGGCCTAAATGCCAAGCCGACCACCCCAACTTTGGAGGTATGGAGTGAAAAACTCAAAAATTATCAGTCGTTTATTCAACAACCATAAATAACCAAGGGAAAAAACACCCTGGGCTGATCAGGTTGACAAATAAAGTCTAAGAGACCGAGTCTTTTATAGACACTATCATGCTAGAACATTTATTACAATTCCCCCATGGGGTATGAACATGCGATATAGTACAACATGCACTTCCCAGAAGTACTTCCAAAGGACTTCTGAAGTTCGAACAAGTTATCCTTGTCCGGTTCACCAGGCTCACTTGATAGAAAACCACTAAGTTCAACTTAGGTGGTAACACACCCTGTCTAAACTGAGAAACTGAGTCGCTCCACCTGGGCCTCCACCACTTCAATCCTCCATAGCAAGGAAAACTGACAAAGATAATGGAGAACTTGGGAGATGAACACAAAGAGTTCTATCAACATCGTACATAGGAATTCAGACTCAAGTATATGAAAATGGGGAAAAACTTCTCTATAGTTCCCTCCTCCCTCAATTCTTCACAATGGATCAATATATAGCCCTCAAATGGGAGATGGAGGTAAAATCACAACATTTTTGGGCATACGGAAGGCCAAAAATAAAGCTATTCATTACATGATGAGGAAAAATACAAATATTTTATTTTTATTTTTGAGCATAAAACCCGATGTACATGGGATGTAATGGTGCAAGCTGCATATACGTGAGATGCATAACTAATGACTTGTGCATATCTTCAAAAATGTATTTTTGACAATTAAACCAAAGCATTAGGGCTATTGTGAGTAAGGGGGTATAATGAGTTTGCATAGGGAAAAGAGAAGGCCATTAAGGCATGACACATAAAGTATGGAAAATAAAACTATAATAGATGCCCCTTTTTGTGTGAGGTTAGATGGGTACATGATGGCCGAAATACATTATAATAGTCCCAGAAGTGGAGTAGTGAAGATCTAGGTGAAAGAAATATCAATTCATTATCATAATAGAATGATAACTCTATATACATAACTGTAGATATGGAGTATATATAACAGTCCCAAATACATATATCTACAATGGCCATAAATAGGAATAATAGACATATATCATAAATAGTCACAACCACGTACAATACACAATAGATTATGGTCTCCATAGTGAATGAAGACATATGGTACATAATAAGGTACACTAATACACTATGAGAACTAAATCCCATGGGTACTATCACAATCAAGGTAGTATCATATATGGAATGTCACCATACTCTAAGGTATTCTACACAAACTGTTGATGGTACATGTACCATCACAAGAATAGAGGTGTTGAGGTCAAACATGATGAAAAATTGTTTAATTACCCATCATTGATTTATACCATTAACATATGCGAGACAACCCATCAATGATGAAAATGGGTGTTAAGGTACCGAGTTCAGTCAACAAGTGTGAATAGAGGTGTTGAGGTTTAACATTTGAAGAATCCATCAATTAGGGGACATTGATGTATTCCCAAATCATTCAATGGCGAGAGAACATGTAATTGATGAATGCAATTCTCAAAGCACTAAACTGACTCTAGATCCCAATTCCATAATACTTGATCTGAATTCGATGGAATGGAATCCACTAGAAGGAGGGTATTAATCCATCCCCCATTAGTCAACACAAGGTACACAACAATACTGGATGATTTAGAAGAACTTGGATGAACAGGATGTACATGAACCAATAATCATGTGTGTCTCTACCGCATACAAGATGAAAGTATCATGTGAAAGAGACCCTTTGAATAACATCCGATGATGAAAGCTATTGATAAATAAGAGGAAACCACCAATAGGTTCTAATGGTATCCAAGACATGGACCAAATCCCATTGTGTGTGTATATTTCCTTGCATTGAACACAATGGAAACCACTCAGTCAGAAACCAATGATGAGATGTCATCTACTGAGTTCGGTCACCTACCAATAATGGAAGTAGGCCAAGGGTACAAGGTAGGAATACAACTCTATTATGTACTAGGAATGGTCAACATGTAGAGTCAATATAACTGAGGAATGGTCAACTAAAGATAAATACTTCTTTCAAATAAGAGCGTTAGGTAGATAGATACACTTAGGAGTCATAGACTCACTGTGTTAACTTGGACAACTATGTGACATGGGAGGCTTCAAAAGAGGCTCTGCAGGGACTGGAATATTAACCAGTTGGTGGAGAAATTTTGAATAATGAGTACATCTCCTAAGTTCATATTAGAAGATATGAACTCATGATGAATGGACTTATAAATGGTGTTATGTTCAAAGGAAAAACGACAACTACCAATATAATACAATATCATTTCTCGTCCGTATTTTTATTTACTTTTTACTTTTTTTTGCTATTTTCATATTATAAATCTTGAAAAGGAATAAAATGTGCTTACAGTACAATAAAGAGGAAACGAGTGTCGCAGGAAAGAAAACTAGATCCAAGTAGTGGAGCATAGCTATGCTCAATGCAAGTAAACACATACAGGATAAGAATATTAATCTATAGCTATTCATATAGAATATTAATTTTATGAATTGAATGTGAGATTCCTTCTTTGAAGCTATTCATATAGCTCTTTCTTGACACCTCTTGTTTAGAATAATGATTAGTCAAATTAGAGAACCTTGATGAGGAGCATCGATATGATGATGTGGCACTAGAAGTGAAAAAGCGTTGTGTCAAGGCCCAGTATGATAAGCATGTTCATCTCCGTCTATAACAAAGGTTACTTGGTCCTTTTATATGATCAAGCTAGTGAACCATTGAGGGAAGATAAGTTTAATCCTATGTGGTATTGTCCTTACATTGTGAGGAGTGTCCTAGAAAACGGATCCTATAATTTAGAAGATTATGAAAGGAATGTCCTAAAGGATCCTAGAAACAGGCTCTACCTTAAGATGTAGCATGCTTGGGTTTCCATCTTGGGATGTTACCTCGTATACTATTGTATAGTTTTACATAGTTTTTGGTTTCCTTGTAGTGTTTCTGGTTTGTTCACATGCTTCCTATTTCTTGGAATATATCGATGGATTCTTTCATATACTTAGGATTTGTTGATGGTGTCGATCGCCATACATAGAACTTAAATTGTGTTGCTTTGATTATTTATTCACCTGAGGGTCAACTTGTATCTTTAGGAGGAGTATTCCTCCATGGAATCCTTGAATAGAGCGGCTGAGTATATCTTAGCGATTTAACTATTACACAATGCCATTTCAAATGGTATTCAATATCTAGAGGGTCACTTGGATTTGTAGTTAATTGTGTCACAATTTAGTGGCATGTACTGTGTTATAGATCCTTCATTTTTTAGAATATTCTTAAGGTTAAGATTATTGGAACGACATTTTGATTGTATTACATACATTCATATACCTACATGGTATAATCAAGTTGTCGATTCATATGAAAATTACATTTTAGATTGGAATTTGTCACATAATTAAAGAAGCACGTACATAAACCATTCACATTCATATTTATACACACATGTATATCTAAAACTGATAGCTATAAGTATTTATTTCTAAATAGGAGTCTCAAAAAATATGGTGTCATAGTACAAAACATGCTTTAAGCCCTCAAAATATACACGGAAAATTAAGAATTATATCTTGAAATCTATGACTAAGGTCCTGGATGATGATCATGATAACACACTATAGCATTTTACATAGGCTAGAATAATCTAACCCATGAATGGGGTACCCCAACTACATGTATTTTCATGGCCTCTGGAAAGTCCTTGATCTGTACCATGGGGATCCTGTGTGTTAGGCATGCAAAGTTTCCATGTACGTTCTGCAGTGTCCACTCAGAATAAACGTCAACCATATCATATCCTTGAATCCTATGTTGGTTCCATGGGAAACCATCCAGTTGTCATGGACATTTGTCTGTGCAAACAAGCCTAATGTCAGTACATGATACCGCCAAAAACATGTTTTTGATTTCCTTATATAAAAAATTACAAAAAAATGAAATATTCCAAAAAAATGAATTAAGTCTTACTAATATCCCCAAATGCACACGATGGTGTTAATGGCATGTCTCCCTCTCCATGGAAGTTGATCCTTGCATAGGGATATCCATCTATGGTGATGATCTATCGTCCCCACTAGTGGAAAAAATCATCTGTGAATGAGGAAGGTACTCTACCTCCTCCTAACCTATGCATTACCTAAGTCCAACGAGTTTGGGTTGGATCCCATAGACTATGAGGAGGGACTTCAAATCTAAGACTAAGGCTTGGTACCCTCTCAAAGAAGAAAGTGCATAAAATGTTGGAAAACCCAAAATTCTATGTCCAACCAAGCTTGGACTCCTTCAACTGATGTTTCACACTAACCAAAAAAGATATTATCCTGTCATAAATAGTGGAAATCATACATTCTACTGCATAAAAGATGAGAGGTCTTGATTCCTGATGTAATGATGCAAATGTTCTATTCGATCCAGAACTAGAATGATCACTTTAAGACTAAGGCTCTGGATCACTTTGATGGGGACATGATTTCTCACCTTCTCAGTGTTAGGAAGGAAATATATAGTTATATACTCGTTAATACTCATGCAGATGCCATCTCCATGAGCCTTGAGGTATACTAACTTGCCTCGGTGGCATAGTACGGTTATGAAACAAATGTCTTCCACCTCGAGTCTTAATTATATCCCATCTAGTATGAATGTCTCTGTGTCTGGATCCCAGTAGTTTATGAACATTTTAATAGTCTTGTTTGGGTCCTCAGTCTCCCAAGATTCCAAAAATTGTAGAGAGAACATATTTGAAATGATTGTTGGGCTATCAAATTACCATGCATAGATTTATTAATGTCTTCATTCTCTTGGTCCGTCCATTCAAGCACCATCCTTCAAAGGAGAAGATATTTTGTGATGTTTTTGACTAAAAAAACAACATCCACATCCTTATACACAGGTCACTTTGTTGATAGGAACTTGGACACATGGGAAGGATTCACATTTCCCATGTATATCCAAACCTATACCTGACCCAATAACTTATCACCCACATGGGCAAAGAAACCCTATTTTTGTGACTTCAAACTTCAAACTTTACCTTGAAACCTTCAAATGAAACTAGTGAAGTGAAAGATAATTGAATGGGGAATTGTGTGGTCCTGGTGGTTGTTGATTTTGTGGTCCATAGCTCTTGGAATCCGTCATTGAATTTTGAGGGTCCAAGGAGCTCCAAAATCACTACGAGGGGTGAAAAATCAAATGGTATGGTAAACAATCAATGTTTTACTATTTAATAAATTTTTTAACTACTTTCCTATAGTTCAAACCCTCTATTTATTATTCACAGTTGCTTTGGACTAATATTGTTGTTCAAGGTCCATTTTTTATCCAGTTTCAATGTTGTTCTTTATTGGAGTCATTTACCCAACATGCACACTTATTTGGTCGATTTTGTCCTATTTACCCACTATCCTAAGTTTAATTGACTTACTTGGAATTAACATGATCTCACCCATGCCCTCCTTCAGTCAAGGAGGCTAACTAAGCCTTCTCCTTCATTCAGGGAGGCTAATTGGGCTTCCTCCTTCAAACAGGGAGCATTTCTGGGGTCATTTGAGTGTCATAAATGCACCTAATTGCTAACTTATTGTTACAATCAGTTAAGCTTAGTTGTGAA
This sequence comes from Pseudotsuga menziesii, assembly GCA_001517045.1. Lineage (NCBI taxonomy): Eukaryota > Viridiplantae > Streptophyta > Pinopsida > Pinales > Pinaceae > Pseudotsuga > Pseudotsuga menziesii. Next base: position 261,491 of record LPNX011195719.1, on the reverse strand, counting down.
GGAACCATTCATTATTTGATTATTTTTTGTCATTATTTATGAACTGGAGCTAACACATGCACCTACAACCACTTCTTATGACATGTTTACTTCAGTCAACTCCATCAGAGCTACTTGGAGTTATGGATGCGCTACCTCCTTCATTTGGACATGAAGTTACATGTGATGAGTCACTTTCAGTTAGACTCAGTCATCTATTGCACTCCCATTCAGTTAGGACTTACTTGAGAGTCAGTTATTGATTAGCTTGGTGGTTAGCTATGTGTGCTGATTGTGGCTGACATTCAATTAAGCTACACACATCAATTCAATTCGAATGACCTCCTTGAGTATTCGAATACTCTTGGCATTCATGCACCTTGCATGACCATTTTATTGTATTACTCATTCTTTATTGATTATACAGAGCTCCTACTCCTATTGCAGCACCATTATGCCATTTTCATGCTTAATTATCTAAAATCTCTTATGAGACTGTGTTTTAGTCCCTAGATTACTGTGACATATTAATACGATATCAGAGCTCATGGCGGGATGAAGCTCATTCTCTCAAAAACATGTTTTTTGATGGATCTTGCATGAAAAATTGAGCAAAAGCTCAAAATTCCAGCACCACACTAGAAGCAAAGTCTTACCACTTAATACCCCAAGTTAAGGAATTGTTGATCAAACTTGCTTGATAAATTATGTTGGGTGTGATGAAAGCCTAAAATGTGCAGGTTGTTCAACCTTATGATGACTTTATTGTTTTGATTTGCAGGTTTTATAGGCTCACTGCATTCGCTACAACACTTTGATATGGATTCTTCTGTATATATTTTGACTCCATTCAATTTCCATCAATGGAAAGGAGACATGGAGATCCAGCTATGTGCCAGAGGAATCTACTGGGTCACTATGGACAGAAAAGAAGATTCTACTCATGTTATAGACAAGACTAGATTCTTGAGTAAGAAAGATGAAGCATTTGGTTTCTTGTGTCTCTCTATCTCCAAGGATATTCTATTCCACCTCTCGACATTGAACACTCCAAAATATATCTAGGACCAACTTGCCTTCCTGTATGGAAAATAGGATGACTTGAGGGTTTATTAGCTTGAAAACAAGTTGATGTCTCTTCAACCTGGAAATTTTGAGACCCTCAATGATTGTTTCACAAAATTCAAGCATATAGTCCTTTTGATGCAGTAGTGTGAGGTGAAGAAGGAGGATGATCAGCTCATCCTCTCCATTCTCTCAAAAATTGGAGCTAACTATTGGGTGTTTTTTTCTACATTCTGTGCGGGGAATATCACAACCCCTGGATGGAAGATGCCTTCACTTGATGCCTTCATTGAGTCCCTAACAAGTGAGCATGATAACCTTGTCCAGATGGGGATCATCAGATCCTCCCGTGATCAAGCCCTCTTTCCTTCAGGACCCAAGGATTCAAAGGGGAAAGGAAAGCAGTAGAAGAAACCCAAAACAAAATTTGAATCTCCTAAGACAAAATTCAAAACCAGCAGCACGAAGATGCTTCTGGCTCGAAGAAGAACAAAAACAAAGGCCACCATGGGAAGGAAAAAGTCAAGTGTTCATATTGTGGGAAGGGATTCCACCCTGAACATGCCTGCATGAAAAAGAAGATTGATGAAGCTACTTATCTCCTTGAGAGAAATAGCATAAATATTCTGAAAATATTTCGAAGGAAAGAAAATCCAGATCGGGAATACCAGCATGAAAGAGGTCATTTCCTCATGGAAAGAACTTCGAAGTCTATGGCTCTACTCATAGATTCTGGAGATTCAAACCACATGATGGCCAAAAAAGGCTCTTTCTCTTCTCTCAACACCAGCAATATCTTTCCCACCCACATGGTAGATGACTCTACCATCATCTCAAAAGGACAAGGTACTATAAATCTTGAGCACAGTTATTTTTCCAATGTTCTGTATGTACCATCTCTTGCATCAAACCTCATCAGTGTCTATTCAATGACCCACACTAGAGTTCCCAAGAGAGTATCCTTCAGCCCTGATTATGTACAACATCCTAAACTTGCATCTGGGAAACTTGTGGCAAAAGGCTCTGCAAATCATCATGCAAAATCCTATGAGTTTTCCCATTTTTTGGAGGATGTAAATCCCACATCTCTGCTGACTCATGGAAATGAGGTTAGTAGGATTTGGCATGAGAGGTTTGGCCACCTAAACTTCAAATACTTTCAGAAATTACAGAAAAAATACATGGTTGAAGGCATCCCGTTCATCAAAGCTACCACCGGAATTTGCAAAGGCTATATTTTGGGCAAGCATTCTGAGCATAAGTTTGATCGGGGGAATGAAAGCCGAGCATCAGAAATTTTGGGGCTGATTCATTATCATATCAGCAGACCAATACCCATCACATTCTTGAATGGATCTTGGTATGTTCTTACTTTTATATATGACTTTTCTAGATATACATGGGCCTTCTTCATCAAGAAAAAGTGAGATGTCTTAGAAAAATTCACTGGATTAAAAGCATTGATCTAGAATGCATCTGGGAAAAAGATAAAAATTTTGAGATCTGATAATGGAGGGGACTATATCAGTAATTATTTGCTGCATATATGTTCCTAAATTTTTATTCAGATCCAACAATCAGTTCCCTACACTCCCTAGTAGAACGGTGTAGCGGAGAGAAAGAATCGGTCTCTCAAGGAGATGACCACTTGCATGCTGGAAGCCAAAACGTTGGCTGCAATTTTGTGGATGCGCTACCTCCTTCAGTTGAAAATGTAGTTACATGTGATGAGACACTTTTAGTTAGACTCAGTCATCTATTTCACTCCGATTCAGTTAGGACATAGTTGAGAGTCAGTTTTTTATTAGCTTGGTGGTTAACTATGCGTGCCAATGGTGGCTAACATTTGGTTAAGCTACACACATCCATTCAAATCAAATGACCTCCTTGAGTATTCAAATTGTCTTGGAATTCATGCACCTTTCATGACCATTGTATTGTATTACTCATTCTTAATTGATTATACAGATATGCTACTCCTATTGTAGCACCATTATGCCATTTTCATGCTTAGTTTTCTGAAATCTCTTATGAGACCGTGTTTTAGTCCCTAATATAGCCTTTGCAAATTCCGGTGTTAGCTTTGATGAATGGGATGCCTTCAACCATGTATTTTTTCTGTAATTTCTGAAATTATTTGAAGTTTAGGTGGCCAAACCTCTCATGCCAAATCCTACTAACCTCATTTCCATGAGTCAGCAGAGATGTGGGCTTTGCATCCTCCAAAAAATGGGAAAACTCATAGGCTTTTGCATGATGATTTGCAGAGCCTTTTGCCACAAGTTTCCCAGATGCAAGTTCAGTATGTTGCACATCATCAGGGCTGAAGGATACTCTCTTGGGCACTCTAGTGTGGGTCATTGAATAGACACTGATGAGGTTTGATGCAAGAGATGGTACATACAGAACATTGGAAAAATAACTGTGCTCAAGATTTATAGTACCTTGTCCTTTTGAGATGATCATAGAGTCATCTACCATGTGGGTGGGAAAGATCTTGCTGGTGTTGAGAGAAGAGAAAGAGCCTTTTTTGGCCATCATGTGGTTTGAATCTCCAGAATCTATGAGTAGAGCCATAGACTTCGAAGTTCTTTCCATGAGGGAATGGCCTCTTTCATGCTGGTATTCCCGATCTGGATTTTCTTTCCTTCGAAAGATTTTAAGAATATTTATGCTATTTCTCTCAAGGAGATAAGTAGCTTCATCAATCTTCTTTTTCATGCAGGCATGTTCAGGGTGGAATCCCTTCCCACAATATGAACACTTGACTTTTTCCTTCCCATGGTGGCCTTTGTTTTTGTTCTTCTTTGAGCCAGAAGCATCTTCTTGCTGCTGGTTTTGAATTTTTGTCTTAGGAGATTCAAATTTTGTTTTGGGTTTCTTCTACTGCTTTCCTTTCCCCTTCAAATCCTTGGGTCTTGAAGGAAAGAGGGCTTGATTATGGGAGGATCTGATGATCCCCATCTGCACAAGGTTATCATGCTCACTTGTTAGGGACTCAATGAAGGCATCAAGTGAAGGCATCTTCCATCCGGGGGTTGTGATATTCCCCGCACAGAATGTAGAAAAAAAACCCAATAGTTAGCTCCAATTTTTGAGAGAATGGAGAGGATGAGATGAACATCCTCCTTCTTCACCTCACACTACTGCATCAAAAGGACTATATGCTTGAATTTTGTGAAACAATCATTGAGGGTCTCAAAATTGCCAGGTTGAAGAGACATCAACTTGTTTTCAAGCTAATAAACCCTCAAGTCATCCTATTTTCCATACAGGCAGGCAAGTTGGTCCTAGATATATTTTGGAGTGTTCAATGTCGAGAGGTGGAATAGAATATCCTTGGAGATAGAGAGACACAAGAAACCAAATGCTTCATCTTTCTTACTCAAGAATCTAGTCTTGTCTATAACATGAGTAGAATCTTCTTTTCTGTCCATAGTGACCCAATAGATTCCTCTGGCACATAGCTGGATCTCCATGTCTCCTTTCCATTGATGGAAATCGAACGGAGTCAAAATATATATGGAAGAATCCATATCAAAGTGTTGTAGCGAATGTAGTGAGCCTATAAAACCTGCAAAACAAAACAATAAAGTCATCATAAGGTTGAACAGCCTGCACATTTTAGGCTTTCATCACACCCAACATAATTGATCAAGCAAGTTTGATCAACAATTCCTTAACTTGGGGTATTAAGTGGTAAGCCTTTGCTTCTAGTGTGGTGCTGGAATTTTGAGCTTTTGCTCAATTTTTCATGCAAGATCCATCAAAAAACATGTTTTTGAGAGAATGAGCTTCATCCCGCCATGAGCTCTGATATCGTATTAATATGTCACAATAATCTAGGGACTAAAACACAGTCTCATAAGAGATTTCAGATAATTAAGCATGAAAATGGCATAATGGTGCTGGAATAGGAGTAGGATCTCTGTATAATCAATAAAGAATGAGTAATACAATAAAATGTTCATGCAAGGTGCATGAATTCCAAGACTATTCGAATACTCAAGGAGGTCATTTGAATTGAATTTATGTGTGTAGATTAACTGAATGTCAGCCACAATCAGCACAGATAGCTAACCACCAAGCTAATCAATAACTGACTCTCAACTAAATCCTAACTGAATGGGAGTGCAATAGATGACTGAGTCTAACTGAAAGTGACTCATCACATGTAACTTCATGTCCAAATGAAGGAGGTAGCGCATCCATAACTCCAAGTAGCTACGATGGAGTTGACTGAAGTAAACATGTCATAAGAAGTGGTTGTAGGTGCATGTGTTAGCTCCAGTTCATAAATAATGACAAAAAATAATCAAATAATGAATGGTTCCTTCACAAATAAGCTTAACTGATTGTAACAATAAGTTATCAATCAGGTGCATTTATGACACTCAGATCACCCCATAAATGCTCCCTCTTTGAAGGAGGAAGTCCAATTAGCCTCCCCGAATGAAGGAGAAGGCTTAGTTAGCCTCCTTGACTAAAGGAGGGCATGGGTGAGATCATGTTGATGCCAAGTAAGTCAATTAAACTTAGGATAGTGGGTAAATAGGACAAAATTGACCAAATAAGTGTGCATGTTGGGTAAATGACTCCAATAAAGAACAACATTGAAACTGCATAAAAAATGGACCTTGAACAACAATATTAGTCCAAAGCAATTGTGAATAATAAATAGAGGGTCTGAACTATAGGAAAGTAGTTAAAAAATTTATTAAATAGTAAAAAATTGATTGTTTACCATAACATTTGATTTTTCACCCCTCGTAGTGATTTTGGAGCTCCTTGGACCCTCAAACTTCAAAGACGGATTCCAAGAGCTATAGACCAGAAAATCAACAACCACCAGAACCACACAATTCCCCATTCAATTATCTTTCACTTCACTAGTTTCATTTGAAGGTTTCAAGGTAAAGTTTGAAGTTTTAAGTCACAAAAATAGGGTTTCTTTGCCCATGTGGGTGATAAGTTATTGGGTCAGGTATAGGTTTGGATATACATGGGAAATTTGAATCCTTCCCATGTGTCCAAGTTCCTATCAACAAAGTGACTTGTGTATAAGGATGTGGATGTTGTTTTTTTAGTCAAAAACATCACAAAATGTCTTCTCCTTTGAAGGATGGTGCTTGAATGGACGGAAAGAGAGAATGAAGACATTGATAAAGGTATGCATGGTAATTTGATAGCCCAACAATCATTTCAAATATGTTCTCTCTACAATTTTTGGAATCTTGGGAGACTGAGGACCCAAACAAGACTATTAAAATGTTCATAAACTACTGGGATACAGACACAGAGACATTCATACTAGATGGGATATAATTAAGACTTGAGGTGGAAGACATTTATTTCATAACCGTACTATTCCACTGAGGCAAGTTAGTATACCTCAAGGCTCATGGAGATGACATCTGCATGAGTATTAACAAGTATATAACTATATATTTCCTTCCTAACACTGAGAAGGTGAGAAATCATGTCCCCATCAAAGTGATCCAGAGCCTTAGTCTTAAAGTGATCATTCTAGTTCTGGATCAAATAGCACATTTGCATCATTACATCAGGAATCAAGACCTCTCATCTTTTATGTAGTAGAATGTATGAGTTCCACTATTTATGACAGGATAACATCTTTTTTGGTTAGTGTGAAACATCAGTTGAAGGAGTCCAAGCTTGGTTGGACAAAGAATTTTGGGTTTTCCAACATTTTATGCACTTTCTTCTTTGAGAGGGTACCAAGCCTTAGTCTTAGATTTGAAGTCCCTCCTCATAGTCTATGGGATCCAACCCAAACTCATTGGACTTAGGTAATGCATAGGTTAGGAGGAGGTAGAGTACCTTCCTCATTCACAGATGATTTTTTCCACTAGTGGGGACGATAGATCATCGCCATAGATGGCTATACCTATGCAAGGATCAACTTCCATGGAGAGGGAGACATGCCATTAACACCATCGTGTGAATTTGGGGATATCAGTAAGACTTATTTCGTGTTTTTGGAATATTTCATTTTTTTGTAATTTTTTATATAAGGAAATCAAAAACATGTTTTTGGCGGTATCATGTACTGACATTAGGCTTGTTTGCACAGACAAATGTCCATGACAAATGGATGGTTTCCCATGGAACCAACATAGGATTCAAGGATATGATATGGTTGACGTTTATTCTGAGTGGACACTGCAAAACGTACATGGAAACTTTGCATGCCTAACACACAGGATCCCCATGGTACAGATCAAGGACTTGCCAGAGGCCATGAAAATACATGTAGTTGGGGTACCCCATTCATGGGTTAGATTATTATAGCCTATGTAAAATGCTATAGTGTGTTATCATGATCATCATCCAGGACCTTAGTCATAGATGTCAATATATCACTCTTTTAATTTTCCATGTATATTTTGAGGGCTTAAAGCATGTTTTGTACTATGACACCATATTTTTTGAGACTCCTATTTGGAAATAAATACTTATAGCTATCAGTTTTATATATACACGTGTGTATAAATATGAATGTGAATGTTTTATGTACGTGCTTCTTTAATTATGTGACAAATTCCAATCTAAAATGTAATTTTCATATGAATCGACAACTTGATTATACCATGTAGGTATATGAATGTATGTAATACAATCAAAATGTCGTTCCAATAATCTTACCCTTAAGAATATTCTAAAAAATGTAGGATCTCTAACACAGTACATGCCACTAAATTGTGACACGATTAACTACAAATCCAAGTGACCCTCTAGATATTGAATACCATTTGAAATGGCATTGTGTAATAGTTAAATCGCTAAGATATACTCAGCCACTCTATTCAAGGATTCCATGGAGGCATACTCCTCCTAAAGATACAAGTTGACTCTCGGGCGAATAAATAATCAAAGCAACACAATTTAAGTTCTATGTATGGCGATCGACACCATCAACAAATCCTAAGTATATTAAAGAATCCATCGATATATTCCAAGAAATAGGAAGCATGTGAACAAACCAGAAACACTACAAGGAAACCAAAAACTATGTAAAACTATACAATAGTATACGAGGTAACATCCCAAGATGGAAACCCAAGCACGCTACATCTTAAGGTAGAGCCTGTTTCTAGGATCCTTTAGGACATTCCTTTCATAATCTTCTAAATTATAGGATCCCTTTTCTAGGACACTCCTCACAATGTAAGGACAATACCACATAGGATTAAACTTATCTTCCCTCAATGGTTCACTAGCTTGATCATATAAAAGGACCAAGTAACCTTTGTTATAGACGGAGATGAACATGCTTATCATATTGGGCCTTGACACGACGCTTTTTCACTTCTAGTGCCACATCATCATATCGATGCTCCTCATTAAGGTTCTCTAATTTGACTAATAATTATTCTAAACAAGAGGTGTCAGGAAAGAGCTATATGAATAGCTTCAAAGAAGGAATCTCACATTCAATTCATAAAATTAACTCCACCCTATGAGCTAGATGGCGGGGTGGAAAATCGGTGGAAGTATTGACCACGGTATGGTAAGCCCATGAAATAGGGAGCAACATAATATGCCAATTGCTTTTGCTTTGTATTATGGTATTTTGCATAATGGCCTTAATATGTTTTCTAACAACATCGACCTGAACATTCGCTTGGGTATAATAAGAATAAGAATGTTCTTTCTTAAATCCCATATTCAAAGATAATTTTTCCATCATCTTATTCTATAAGTGCCTTCCATGATTAGTGACAATCTCCTTTGGGATGCTGAAATGGGTAATAATATGATTGAACACGAAGTGAGCAACCGTCTCACCACCGGATTTGATTGTAGGAATAACTTATTCCCATTTAATTAAATAATCCCATTTAATTAAATAATCCACGACCACGATAATATAATGGTGCCCCCTAGCTAAAACTAAGTTACAATCCATATAATCCACCCACCACTTTGTGAAGGGAGTGACGAAAATAATAGGGTGTAACGGGGAAGGAAACAAGCACATGTTCTGAGAGAACACCTTGCAAGGGTAACTTTTCTTAACCATATTAATTCAATCTTTAAATATCGATGGCCAATAATAACCTGGTCTCAAAATATTTTGATATGTATAAAGACTAGATAAATGACCACCACACGCCCCACTGTGGTAGTCATTAAGCATGACCTCAACCTCCTCATGAGTCAAACACGGATGTAATATGGATTCCATACCATAGTAATACAAAGTGTCATCTATAATGAGGTAGTTCCTAGCATTATGATGCAAGCGTCATTGCTCATCCCTCGATATATGTTGATGGGACCTTCAGAGTCTGAAGATATATGATGATATCTCCATACCAAGGGTCTATAGATGAGATGAGGAAAATACTCTCATCAAAAAATGAGTCCTCATAGATCATGTCCTCGTCCATCCTAGGGAGATTTGACTTCAGCTTTATGAAGATCAACAACTTCTTGGACTTTGTTGAAACAAAATTAAGGTTGAATTCTTGCAATATAACAATCCATTTATTATATTCCCCCCTATCATCTGCTTGGTCAAGACAAACAAAAATCGATTGGTATGATCTATGACTATGGTCTCGCGAAGTAAGACGTAGTGTCTCAATCATTGAACTCCATGAACAGTCATTAAGGCTAACCTCTCAATGTGAGTATATCTAATTTCTACATCAATTAGATTATGGATAATATAATAAATAATGTTCTCATGGATCTCATGATCCTCTTGAACCGAAACCATACAAATCATCTCTTGATACACGACCACATACAACAAGAAATATCTACTATACTCTGGTGGGATAAGCAGAGGGGATGATGCCAAGGATTTCTTAAGAGAGTCGATTTATTCAAACACATTGCATTTTTTAGCAACTTGTGCATTAGGATTATGGGTCATCCTACATAAATAACCCTTATGAGGGAGGGGTGCTATATCGATGGATGGTTTCTTAATGGTCATAGAGACACTAGGTTGCAATAAAGATGGATCCAAACTTCTATGATAGGAATTGTAAGAACAAGTCCTCATATGGATATGGACATCATGATAACACATGAAGACATTAATATTGGAAACATTTCACCATTTCAATGGGTTATCCTGGTTTTCTCCTTGCATAGGACCAACACAATAGAAACCATTTTTTGTTGCTACTACAAAAAGGGTTGTTTCAATGTGGAGATTTTTTGCTTCCCAATACATTTATTCATCACTTGAATAACTTTGTCCATGTAAGGACATTGATGTATCCAATGATCTCCCTAACCAATATTTCAAGTTACAAGGGTACTTACATTTCCATCTTTATTGTGTGCCACCAACTAAAGGATAATGAATGGGAGAAACTCCCATCCCATGAGTAGTATTAGAATTATTCTTGATATTCTCGTTCTTTCATTTGGGCTCTGTGGCTTGAACTATAAATATTTTTGAGTTTGGGGTAGATTCTATGGTTTGTTGCAGTTCCTTCCTAGCTATCGGATGTGGATTGTGAACATCAACTTATCCCATTGGATGGGTAAGTGTCTTAAAAAAACTAACCACACCATCGACATGAGTTCCCTAAGCTGAACTAGCTATATCTTTCATAGGTCATGCTATAGGAGGTATTAAATCATAAAGGGTGTCTGATTGTGCATAAATAAAATCCAACTACAGGTCACTCTAAATGAGATGATCTTCATTCATTGATCCTAACATAGCCACGCCTTTGGAAAGACTAGGAAATAATTATTTTATGAACCAATCTCCTAAGAAAGAATTAGGGATATCTATTTTACAATTCGATGATTCCTTTGCAACTCATGAATATGATCAAATATATGCATGGTAGTGGTTTGTGAAAGCAATGTAAATAGCTATTTACTTGTATCATAGTGGTTAGGTAATTGAAAATCCATCAAGGAAAACATAGCTAATGTAGATAAAAGTTTGAATGCACTATAAGGTAGCTCGATGTACCATTTCGTAGTGCTTCCCATGAAGGTTCACTCAAAATGACACAACCGAAAGTTATCATTGAGCAAAGAATTGGATGAATACCATAGATGGAATTTCATCACATGTGTGGATGGATCCTCTCTTGGTCATCCAAGGAATTTGGGTATGTCTAATGGATGCTTCATATGTATTATAGGAAACCCATCCATATGGAGAACATGTTCATATTTCAGCTATGGTAAATATGGTATATTCAATGTGGCTAAAAATCACTCCAACAAATCCTAGAATTAGCTTCCCATTTAGCGCCCTTTTTTAGTGTAATTTTTTTTTGCATTGAGTGGTGAAACTAGACGCTAAATGGGACACGTCATAGACAAAACTTAAAGCATCTAAAAAACATTTTTTTTCTTCCTAGATAGCATCCTTTATGATGTCCAAAATAACGCCTATTTTTTTTCTTCAAGAATAGAGTCCAAATTTTCTTCCTAAACAATGTCAAGCTTGCTTCCTAAATAACGTCCTATTTTGCTTCCTAGCGAGTGTCTGCTTTTGCTTATTAAATGGCATCCCCATTAGTGCCATATTTGCATCCTTAATAGCACCATGTTAGCATCCAATATTGCATCCATTTTTTCTACTATTTTAGCATCTCATTTTGCACCATGTTTTACTTCCAAATATGTGTCGATTTTCAATTTCCACCAATTTTGGCTTCATTTTTTGCATCGTGTTTTTCTACCAAAATGACGCCAAATATTTCTTCTATTGTTGCACCCTATTTTTCTTCCTATGTAGTGCCATTTTTTGCATCCATAGTAACATCTTATTTCTCTACCATATCAATGCCATGTTTGGATTCATCATTAGAGCCATGTGTTGGATCCTTTTTAATGCCTAGTTTCGCGTCTTATTTTTCTACCATATCAACGCCATGTTTGGCTTCATAATTAGCGCCACGTGTTGCATCCTTTTTAATGCCTAGTTTTGCATCTCTCATTTTTTGGTCACTAATTTAGTCGCTTTTAGTAATTTTATGTATGAATTTTGGTCATTTTGTTTGGTCACTTATCTCTTATTTTTTGGTTACTAATTTAGTTGCTTTTAACTGATATTATAATATCATTAGGGTATGGAGGAATCAAACCACCAACCTCCTGCTTGTAAGGCAGACGCTCTTCCATTGAGCTGGCACCCTTTAAGAATTTGGAAACCTAACTTATAGAGTCCTCTATAATCATAAAAATAATCAATACACAACTTTGGCAAAGGATGATAGATGGTATAAGTTCACAATATATGATCAAGAAGGTTATGAAATCTATAAACCTTTTCTAGGAATTTTGAACAAAACTAAAGAAAATGGCTTAATGAGATTACAAAAAGCACTATTCCCTAGCAACCATTACATTTGTTTAAGGTTTGGTATTTAATCATACTCCATTAAGAGACCCATGATAAGAGGACATGAAGACACATCCTTAAATGAGAATACAATGATATTAAAGAAAAATAGCCATTGTTTACACCATATTGCAATAAGAGGGTACTGGTGTAATTTTAAGTCATCAACACACTATATCATGATGCTAAATCTTGGAAAAAATGATTGTAAGAAACCTCAGTTCATAAATGCATTTAATTTCAAGTGAAAATAGGACTTGTATAGAGCTGGAAATGATTGTTGTGTATGATTTTGGCAGTCATAAAATTTATATCAGCACTTGACACTTAGAAAATTTTGACACTTAATAATGATAAAAGATTGGAATTGATTTTATATTTGTTTTTATTACAATAATGTTTGAAGTATTAATGTTTCACTGCAATGTGATAATCTCAAGTGATCTCAAGGAATGTTTTCGACATTTATGAGTCATTAACATTTTACTCTTTGCACGGTACTATGTGATCCTCATATTTATTAAAGTATAGAAAATGTTGAATTACAAATTTGAGAAATGGAGTTATTTCAATCCTTAACAAATGTGGTTTAAATGAACTGAAACAACTGCCACTTAAAAATGAAGGACGAGATACCAGAGACTAATAACATCCTTGACTTGTTTGAAAAGGCTAGTGTCAATCATGTTTAGGGAATTTAAACACATTCGTGTATTGTCTAGTCAACAAGAGAAATAAAAATCAGCCAAATTAAATAATTACAGGAATATTTAATGGAGAAAGATTAGAGACTTGTGGTCAAAGCAATGAAAATATGTGCTTATCTTAGGAAGTTACTATTCAGCTGCCAAATATTGGAGATCTCTTTGGTAAATGTGTTTCATATGAAGCAAATTATTTGGCTGGTTAGTTAGAGACATGAAGGTCATCACACTCGATAATTAAAAGGAATTTCATTTAGTGACAGTGGCTCAGTCACTCACTTTACCATGAATCCAAGCGTGGCTATAAAATTTTAAAGTGAGCAAAACCATATTTACTCACCCACCTCCAAAAATAGTAGCTACTCTTCCCAAAAAGGATTCTCATATAAGATAAATGGAACCCCCAAAGGTAGTGGGAAATGGTGTTAATCCAAATCCTTGATAGTGGAAACAAGATTGCCAAAGGATTTCCAAGTGAAAGTGGGAAATTTGTGGGCTTCTTTGATAGAAATCAAAGGTGGAGGTCATGCAGAAGAAGTTGAAACTGAGTTGAATGGACTCCAATGTGTGCTTAGGAACATGAATGCTAAAGTGAGAGGTTGTTTCTTCTAAATCCAGAAATTAAATTCTCTTACCCTCAGTTTCTTTCCCTTAACTACCAGTCAACATAATTTGCTGAAGTACTTCAGAAATAGCCTTTGATTAGAATACGGTGGAAAACTATTCCTAGGGTAAAGTTTTAGCTCTAGCTAAAAGTCCCTCTATTTGATATTATTCATAATATCTAAATATTTTTGGGAGATAACTGGATCCATGGTTACATGTTGAAGAGCATATTTCAAAGAGTACAATTGACCTAGAAAGCAAATTTTTTTGAAATTTTTTATTTTTATACAAAAAGGGATTTTTTACTCCAAACTAACATAAATAGTGTATAAAAAGAATAAAATTCTAATTGGATTCACTATAGTTGTAGTATAATAGTATTCTCAGCTTGACTGTATTTGTAACCCAGTAAAAAAGATGGTCAAATTTAAAACCATTTAAACTAAAAAATTGACTAACCTTCATGTCGATCCAATGTTTTCATGTAGTGTATCAAAGCTTGTGTCATGTCCTGTCCTTTGAGGGTACAATCCATGAAAATAATATAAGCTATACTATATGAGTTTACATCCTTGCCTATAGTCACCTGCAACATATCATGCCATTCCTTGCATGCATGATCATGATCAACACTGCAAGTATGGAAGCCATTGCTAAGAGACAAAGTTTTAGCTTAGCCATGAGGGTTGAAAACGTTCAAGCTCAGCTCATAATTTTGGTATCAGAGCAACTTGATTTTTAGAGAAGAAGATGGTCCAGAGGAGAGAAATTGTTGCAGGTTTACAGCAAGCTACTAAAACCAAAAAGTTAATTCAAGAGGAGAACTAAGTGTGCTCATAAGAGCACTAGATTGCATAGAGGTGCATTAATGTTACTAGTTAAATTGTAGTAGGTTAAAAATGGAAAAGGAGAAACGAGTGAGCCACACTGAGAAAGAATGGATCAGAGCATATATGCAAGAAATTAGGTTACTAATCAAAGAGCATGAAGAAATACTACAGAGAAATGAAGAGATACAAGCCATGAAAAGAAGAATAAGGGCTTTGGACAAAGAAGAAAGACATCAAATTGAAAAGAGCAAGTTTTCAAAGAGGGTGTCAGTTGTGGACGTGCTTTGCTACCCAGAAAAAGGTGAAGAACTTAAGGAATAGTGCATGATAACTAAGAATGTGTGTTAACAAAGACTAAATGTTGTTCAAGAGTACATTGTTATCGAAGAAAGAATATAGTGCTATTGACTAGTCACGCTAATATCAGGCTACCTTCAATTTGTATTAAGATCTGCAAATGCTTTTCTTGAATTGTTCACAGTATCATAATTATATTTTTAGGTGTAGAAATTTTATGAGTTTTTCATGTTCAGTTGCTAAGAAACCCCACACACTTACCAATCATCATGATACTCAGGTCCATTTTAGTAATGGATAAACTAGTATATGTCACAATACTGTGTTGATTTAGACGATTGCATTCTTCCTTGTAGATAATGGATAAAATCACTCATATTTATTATTAATGGACCACATGTTATCACTTATCCCCTCTTCATCCAGAACCTGATGTTTTGTTGTGTCCTGTAGGCTGATAAAGCAAAGGGGAAACCATCATTGATATACAAGTGATGCTAAATGAATTAAAAAATGAAAAATTTTTATTTCAGAATCCTGAGGATGTGTTTATCTAAGTGAAATCTATAGTAAGGTATGTCTGAAAGATTCAATTTACCTTTTCCTACCCATTTTATTCTTTACATGAAAATTGGAATCATGAAAATTTCCTTCTTAATTGAAAAGATATAGATGATTAGTGAGTATAGATTTTTGCAGTTCATAAAGATCATATAAGTTTTGGAGAAAACTGCATGAGGATTTATGTTACCACATTTTGGGTGAACCCATCACCTATCTTAAGAGAATTTGAGTACTAGTGTGGACCTAAATCCTCAGCTGGTTTTGTCCAAAGCCTATATGAACAAGTTATATATAGTCAAGTGGATTCTAATTAAAAAATTGCATGCATTAGCAATGAATGATTAAATTAATTGTTGTACATGCAAGGGAAGTGAGTTCATTGAGACTACAAAATATTTCCCAATCTATACATGTAAATTATTTTCTTTTGCGAGGTTGTAGTATTATCCTTCTATTAAATAGCTTCTCAAATCAATATGAAGATAAGTAGTTTTGGTAGTCTAAATATCGGATCTTGGGACCTTTCAAAAGTTGAAATCTATTTATTCTTCCTTTGGTTTTGGCAGTTATTGCTATGTTTTCATGATGCCAATGAATAGGGGAGGAATTTCAAGCATGGAATTTACTCAGATTCTTGTTCCTCCATGCCTTGTGAAGTTCTGAACACGATTCACCTATCTGGATACGAGATATATTAAAGTATTTCAGAAATTCAGAGCATTTGTAGAAGGAAGCCTACGTTTGTTTCTTCTTCGAGGAGATATGGATATTGATCATCTATGATTATTTTCTGCTCCAAGGGTGAAATGATAGACTGCAAAAGAATGGTATACATAAACCTAAACATAATTATGTAGTTAATTTTATTTTCTTCTTTCCTTTGATAATGCATAAATTCAATAAGGATATTATCCTGCATACAGGTGAGTTTGGTTAAGTATCTTTACTCAAATCCAATGAATGTGTAGTCTAGTCACAAATTGTGAGGTGATCAATCTTGTATTGATGATGGAACCCATGTTCAAAACCCCCTGAGTAAGTGCGAATGACAACAGGTACAAACTAGTTGATAAACTACTTCAATATTCCATCTCAAATAATGTAATGTATCATGGCTATTGGGTACACACATAATGGAAGTTGGGGAATGAGTTGAAAAAATTTACATCATATCTAACAAAGGAAACCAAGACTTTGGATGTCGCAAAAAATTTCACTATCTAAAATACATAGAAAAAATCATTGTTAAAACAATCAAGTTGTCATTCAAACTTACTTCAAGTTCTTCCCATATGGATTCGGTTCATTTCCAGATTCATTCTTCTTTACACAGCTATCCGGTTCCTTCCTTACATAGCAATATGTTATTATGAACATGTTCATCGTTCATGTAGGTGTCTTGGATAAACATAAGCTAGGAATGCTCACTAGACATTCTTACCAAGAAAATAAAAGATGCTTCTCTCCACCATATGATTATGATTTTATTTGAAATTACTAGGAAGAAAATGTTTAGAGAAAAAATTAGATCCAGTAGGAGCTTCATAGATCATGCAGATGAATTTCATCTCATTTGTTCAATTTTTCTAAACAACTACTCTCCTTTCTTTTCCTTAATGGAGGAAGTGTGCATGTGTTTGATATATATGAAAGTTTCCTCCCTTCATTAGCTAAAATTGGTGCCATGCTTGGAATGCAATTTCCAAGCATCTTCAGTCGCCATCTTTGAGACAAGTGTGAAAATTTATGTCATGGAACACTCTAAAATAATTTACCTAGAGACACATACCAATTTTCAAATGAACTATTGTTGCATCTAGATCATCAATTTCAAAAAGGATGGGACTACCAAAACCATTTTAAAAATTGAAGGGAAAGTCATGATACTTGGATTGGAGATACTAATATCTCAAGTTCCTTCATCCTTTTCTAATTCAAAATTTTCAAAGATGTCAAAAGACCATTGAAAGGAGACTGTTCTCTATCCAGAAAAAAACAGGTTACATGCACACTTCACAAATTCCCCAAGCCTATCCAGGGACCACCGTATCCAAGATATTTCAATAGGAAAAAGGGGAATTAACTAGGATTCCAAAATAAATTTCATTACCTCAATGGTCTATGCATGTATGCCGAGAATAGATCCCAAAAAGGAGGTTCCAATTACCGCTGATACTTGAGAGAAATAGATATCTCGTTCCCACCCAGGAGACCTAATTACTGAGAAAGATAATAAGGAACTAAGAATATTTATATACTAATAGCATATATTTCTCTACATTGGAAAATAGAGCCAGAATTGTGGAAATTAAACCCAAGAGATAGATCAATTACACTCACAAAATTGCTAATCAAACATGCAAAATTCACACAAAAGGAGACTGAAATTGGAGCATAACTTAATCCTGTATTGAATAAGTGTACATTATCCAACCATATAAAGTAATAGTCTGCTCAAATATATAATTACATGATATATTCTAAAGCACTAGGTTGCTATTCAAATTGGTCAAAAAGCAGGCTTGCTAAAACAAGTCAAATCCCCCAAAGGACTTTCCAAATCCATGAGGATCCTCACGAATTAGCTAAATAAAATGGGAAATATAATGTGTGTTGGAAAGATAACTCATTCATGTTTTTGGATGGAGAAAAGGAAGGAGGATGATGTGGTAAAAAAAACAAGGCAAGTTCCCCTAGACTAGCTTTTCCTTTATGCCTTAAATAAGATGTAAAGCAAGGCATCTTTTAGAAAAAGTGGATATGTGCTTTAAGGAATCAAGAATAAAGGATACATGATAAATATGGTTCTAGGATGATTCCAAAGTGCTCCATGACCCAGTTGAGGAAGTATTGACTTCTAGGAACATGTAGAAGTCAACTAGCATAGAGAGGGAATCTAGGATTCTAGGAATACGACAAAAATGATTTAATTAATGTCAAATATGGGTAACTATGGGTTGATTATTCTAACACGCCCCCTTAATCGTGAATTTATGAGTAAATATTAGAAAAATATATGGCCTAGCAACAAGGATTAGTCACCCTTTTACATATTGCATGTCCATACAACCAAGGAAAGACACAAAAACCCAGTGGGAAAATCCTCCCTTAAACATGGGAAGGGAAAATGTTTTTTGGAAATCTTGTCATCAATCATTCTTCACCACATGATCAGAAATCCCCAGTAGTTATTTGATATTACTGAATGTCTTCTCACTGAATACTTTGGTGAAGATGTTTGCTACTTCTTCTGAAGATGCGTAGTAGAGTAGAGTAATGGTACCATCATGCACAAGCTCCCTGATATAGTGCATATGGATCTCAACGTGCTTGGTTATTTGTATTTGAAATGGATCAGTGGAGATTCGAATGGTGATTTTATTTTCACAATAGACGAATATTGAAAACTATGATTCAAAACCACATTCTCCAAGTATCCCCTACAACCATAAACATTGAGTAGATGCATTGACAACTCCTCTATACTCTGCCTCTATAGATGAGAGTGCTATGGCACTCTGCTTCTTACTTGACCAGCTGATTGGTCCTTATACAAGCATGAACACATATCCTGAGGTATACTTTCGATATGTGTTGTCACCTTCCCAATCACTTTCAGTAAATCCAACTAGCTCTAAGTCATATTTTTGTTTGTAGAAAATCCCATGAGTCCTTGTTCCCAGAACAAAGTTTAGGATCCTCTTGGCTTCTCTACAATGGATATCATGAGGCTGATCCATGCATTTTAAATCCACACTAACTACATAATATAATTCAGGTCGAGTATGTGTAATATAAATCAAACACCCAATCAAGTCCCTATACATTGTATTATTTACCATAGGAGAAGAACCTGCTTCTTCAAGCTTAAATCCTGAAAGGAAAGGAGTCTTTCTTGGCTTGCAATCCTTCATGATGACCTTGATGAGAAAATATGAAGCATACTTTAACTGATGAAACTTTATTCCATGTTGGGATTGAGAAATTTAGAGACCCAAGAATTGGCTCAACAATCCCAAATATGCCATAGAAAAGGCATGGTTCATTGCATCCTTCAAGGAGGCATTCTCTTTCTTTGAACTTCCTATAATCAGAAGGTCATCCACATAGATAAAAATAATAATTAAAGAACCATGAATCAGCTTCAAATATACATTAGGATCATACTTGCATCGAACAAAACTCAGTGACAACAGAAAGCCATCAATCTTGGAATACCAAGCCCCGGGGGCTTGCTTGAGCCCATACAATGATTTATTCAACCTGCACACCAAACATGGATTAGATACAAAACCTTCTAGTTTCTACATGTAATTATATTCATTCATATCTCCATTCAGAAAGGCACACTTTACATCCATGTGATGTACCTCCCACTGCTTCGAAGCTGCAATGGCTAGGGCAAGCCTTATGGAGTAAATCTTTGCCATTGGTGCAAAGGTCTAATTGTAGTCAATACCATGTACCTAAGAGTAGAAATTGGATACCAATATTACCTTATATTTAAAAGGTGAACCATCAGCTGCAAACTTAGTTTTGAAGACCCACTTACACTTCACTAGCTTCCTCCTTGAGGGAAGATCAACCAGCTCCCATGTGTTGTTCTTCTGGAGCGAACTGAATCCTTCTTTTATGGTTGTTTGCCATCTTGGATAATGCACTGCATATTCATATATCTATGGATCAGAATCTATCATCAAATAAAACTTCTTAGCAAAGAGAGGATCTTTCACACAAAGGGTTGTTGGGCCCAGAAATGACCCCTTTTTTACCACCCTTATCTACCTCTTTTTTCCTCATCCTACTCTATTATGCATACTAAACAGATGTTTTTCCTTCACTTGGTCCCTCAAGTCATACAAGTATGGTTAATCATTGTCTTCTTTGATTAATGCTTAGGATTGTTGTAATCAAGGATTTACATCTTAAATTATGCTAACATATGGTGGTTTTATAAAGATAATTCGAGATGTAAAGGATACAGGTGTAGTCGGACAAACATGCCAAAGGAGGGATGGACATTCATTTCTGAGTTTATCGCCATCCATTCCATCGTTGCCCAAAGAACACAGTCCAAGGGTATTATTCCATGCGAGATCTACAAGGGTAGATGCAACAGGCTACAACAGATTCAGAGGCAATAGTGTGCCTCTACCCAAAATTAGCTGCAATCCATGAAGTATCTTGTCAATTAATCATGATCATTATTTCTGGCTCAAATAATAGCTTTCCTATATCTTCTGCTCTCATCTTTCCATGACTGTAACAACTCTTCATAATTAGGGAAACTTGAAGATCAAATATCTTCATGGCTTCCCGATAATAGTAGGAAGATGTTATGATTGTAATTGTATAAATACTGGGAACTATTCCAAGCCAGGGGTGGAAAATTTACCCAAATTATTGTATCAGCTATGACTAAAAGGAGTTTAATTCTTCATATCTCAGCGTTTTAACGTGTGTTACTTCCAGCATCTCTGTGTGAAGGCCAAGCCCGCTTTCCCACAGGGATTGCTGAGTTAATTAGGTATTTTATTTATTCTGTTGTGATATTTTGTGATAAATTCCTTTATTTACAGTAAGCTGCAACAATTATCGATTTGTTGTGTGTCATTTGAATGATCAATAATTGCATCTCTTGTAAAACTATAGTGGTGTGGTGTGTCAGTTGACTGTATATATTAACGTTCTTTTATGCAACTGTGTGATAGATGTAACAGCCCTATTCATCCCTAGTTCTTTCAATTTATGTTTTCTTTAGATCTTTGCAGTTTTGTCCTTCACATTTATAATTGCAGAATTTAATTCATGTACTTTGAATTTATAGAATAGCTGAATCAAGATAATTGGATGGATGTTTAGGTGGTTTGGTAATTAGGGGTTTTACTTTCTGCAAAAAGTAATCTAGATGTTATTTCCTGAATCTTTTAATTCTAGATTAAGAATCATAAGAAGGCACTTGTGATTGTATTCTTGAGAAGGTAAATTAGATTAAGTGGATTATGGGATGAGTGTGGTTGAACAGGAAAGTAGGATCATTTATTTACATCATCAGCTACCTAGTGCTTAAATCATATACAGTGCAAATTATCCTTGAAATAATAGACTTCCCTGGGTTGACAATTTATATTGAACACTCTGTATGTTGGCTTTAATTAACTTCCATATAGGGTTCCCAACAAGGGCACTCTCAAATTGAGATCTAGTCCTCCTAGTGTCATTAGGATTTCCAGCTAGTTCCCCAGCTGCATGAATGGTCCTTTATTCCCACTTTGGTATTGTAGTGATGTTAGGATCTACAATTAATTCATCATTATCAGACATATCAGAATCAGCAAACTCATTAGTCTCTTCACTTACAATCAATGGCTATGGTGGTGAAGAGGACTCTCCAACTTCAACTGCTGCTAAAGGATCTTCTTTGAACTGAACACTTATTTCAATGAAAGATTTGCTTGTGCTCAAGTTGATCAGATTGTACCCTTTTGAATCTTCAGAATACCCAACAAATAGGAACTCTTGGCTTTGGGGTTGTGAAGCCTTACTCTTTTCATTTGGAATTCTATCCCAAGCCTTTGATCCAAAAATCCTGAAATGGATCACATCAGGCTTGTACCCACTCCAACTTCGAAAGGATTCATACCATCAAGCTGCTTATGTGGAACCATATTTTGGATATAGGATGCACAGTTTATAGCTTCATCCCAAAACTTTGGTGGCAAAGTTTTATCCTCCATCATACAAGTTGTCATTTCCTTCAGTGATATGTTCTTCCTCTCAGCAACACCATTTTGTTGTGGTGTGTAAGGGATAGAATACTACATCTAGATACCTGCATCCTTGCAATACTAGATTAACTCGTAATTGACATACTCACCACCATTTTCAGATCTGAGGATCTTGATTTTCCTCCCAGACTGGTTTTCAACCAAGTCTCTAAAGACTTTGAAGAGGTCAAAAACTTCAGACTTATGCTTTAGGAAGTGAACCCAACAATACCTAGAAAATTCATCTATGAAGGTGAGTGCATATTTGGCTTGAATCATGGACATATGAGGGAAGGGACCAGAACTGTAATTGTGGATCAAATGAAGAGGTGCAAAGGTTATCTCATGACTAGCTCTCTCATACTTGTGCTGTGGGTGTTTTCCTAGGATACAACCTTGATAGACTCCCTTAGAAAACTTGATATTTTGTAACCCTATGACCATGTATTTTTCACTCAAATAAGAAAGATAATATGGCCAAATATTTCATGCCAAATATTCCTTGCTTCATTAGCATGAGTAAGAAGAGCAAAGGGGTTTGAGTAGGGTATACAATGGGAAAACTTGTATACCTTCGAAGTGTGATCCACAACATATTTTTCTATGACTTTACCATTCGAAATCTCAGTGATTTCAACTTCATTGGGGGAGAAGATGACTTTATTTGGAGACCCAGTGTGATTCATATGATATAGTGATAAGATATTAGAGGCAAGACCTGGAACATACAACACATTATTTAACTTACCATGGTCAAGATCAATCCTACCTTTCCCATACTGTTAGTCACAGAGTTATCTCCCAAAACTATTTTGTACCTTTCGACATGTCACGAGAAGAGATAATGTATTTTGTTGAAACCATATGTCTGGAAGCTCCAGAATCAATGATAAAACCAGGTGACCTTGAGGTGCCAACAACCAAGGCATGTACTCTCTCCTTGTCTTCCAAATTTGATCCTCTTTCCCTCTTCTTTGAGAAACCGGGAAGGGAGATTTTGTTCTTCTTTAGGATTTGGGTCAACATGTCTATCTTCCTTTTCATACAAGAGCTCTTAGGATGATAGCCCTTACTGCAGTATGAGCACTTGATCATTTCTCCTTTGGTGTTCTTCTTCTGGGGGTTCTTCTTGGAGCCTAAGGACTCCTTTTGAGACTTTTCCTTGTCTCCCTTTTGCTCAGGTGGATTTTTAGATTTTTTCTTTCTTTTTGAATCCGCCTTTGAATATCTAGCAACCAAATCTTGGTATTTGGAAGTTTTGATAGTGCCCATCATCACCAATTTATCTTGCTCTTGAGTTATGGATTCCATGAACTCAACAAGATTAAGCATCTTCTAGGTTCGATCTGTCAATTTAGTGGCATAGAAGATCGAAAAAAACATTGAATATTCAGGACCAAGCTTTGAGAGAATGGTCATAACTAGTTTCGTCTCCTTCTTTTCAATCCCACATTGTTTTAACTGCAAAACAAGGGCCTTAAACTTGGTAAAATAGAGTTGCAATGATTCGAAGCTACTGGGATTCAAGGAGATCAATTCATTCTTGATTTGATGTCCTCTCATCTTATCTGTCTTTCCAAAAATATCTTTAATCTTCTCCCACACCTCATTAGGATATGTCAATGAATCAAAATGGAAGAGGAGGTCTCTTGAAATACTCAGACACAAAAGACCATAGGCCTAATCCCTCCTATTGTGCCATATGATTTTCTCTCCAACTGCATTGGGATCTGCCTCAGTAGCTATGGTATCCTTGTAGAAACCATTCTCTCTCAATAATATCTCCATATTTTCTTTCTATTCAAATAAATTGAATGGAGTCAATATTATCCTTTGAGATTGGTCCATATCTCAGCTCCTGTGCCCTTCAGTCAGTAGAATGCGCTGCCATTTAGTGATGTTGAACCTAAAATAATAGTTTCAAAGGAGATGAATTGATACAAAAAGGCTATGATACCATGTGGAAATTGAACCCAAAATACAGATCAATTACAGTCACAAAATTACTTATCAAACATGCAAAATTCACAGAAAACGAGACTGAAATTGGAGCATAACTTAATCCTGTATTGAATAAGTGTACATTAGCCACCCATATCAAGTAATAGGATTCTAAAATATATAATTACATGAGAGATTCAAAATCACTAGGTTGCTATTTGAACTGGGAAAAAATCTAGCTTACTAAAACAAGTCAAATCCCCCATAGGTGCAAAAAGGACTTTC
Source organism: Pseudotsuga menziesii (assembly GCA_001517045.1). Taxonomy (NCBI): domain Eukaryota; kingdom Viridiplantae; phylum Streptophyta; class Pinopsida; order Pinales; family Pinaceae; genus Pseudotsuga; species Pseudotsuga menziesii. The sequence continues at coordinate 237,100 of LPNX011195719.1, read as the reverse complement.
CAAATCCATGAGGATCCTCACGAATTAGCTAAAGCAAGTGGGAAATATAATGTGTGGTGGAAAGAAAACTCATCCACTCTTTTTTATGGGGAAAAGGACATAGGATGATGTGGTCAAAAAATAAGGCAAGTTCCCCTAGACTAGCTTTTCCTTTATTCCTTAAATCAGATGTAAAGCAAGGTAGTTTTCAGAAATAGGAGATATGCACTTTAAGGAATTAGGAATAAATAATGCATGATAAATATGGTTCCAAGATGATTCCAAAGCACTCCATGACCCAATTTAGCAAGTATTGACTTTTAAGAACATGTAGAAGTCAACTAGCATAGAGAGGGAATCTAGGATTCTAGGAATAAGACAAAAATGGTTTAATTAATGTCAAATATGGGTAACTATGGGTTGATTATTCTAACAAGAATTAGAAGAGTTACATGGAATAGAATTGGAATAGTTCTCAATATCATTTCTTCTGCACTTGGAACTACTATCGATAAAAGTAAAAATTATTTTTCTCATAGTTTATACTTGAAGACATTACATATGATACTAGCATATCTACGTGATATTGGCATATCTAAGTTTAACTTGTCATTGTAATTGGTAATAGAATATCCAATCTGATTATGAATATGAAATTTTACTTTCAAAATCTTGCCTATTAGTTTTAGTGGGCCTCTTGGGTTGGTTGTTCATAGATTTTAGATAATGGGAACTACTACTAATAAACTACTTGCATGTGCCCAGTCAAATAGCCAGTATTATTAGGAGGTGTCATTGTAATCATCCCCATCATAGCCAGTTTACATTTCCTAGAGTGCTTCAGATAGTTCCTAGTCAGAGTACCTAGTTTTAATATCCCTTATATAATGTACATATAAGAATATTAACTTGCTGCAATTTTTAAATTAAAAATTCTGAAATTGAATTAATTCACACAAGCCTTCTCGAATTGGGCAAATTAGAGATTTCTTCTAGGATATTTTGCAGAGGACAAGAGTGATCAGTGGGAAGAAAACAAAGAGATTTCAGACATTGAATTTCCTCTCCCCTAACACATTTATATCTGGTGCCATTTAGGTTTCAAAATCTGCGCCGTGGAAACCTACTACCACGCTTCTGGGCAGCCAAACCCTGCAACTAAGGAGAGAAGTTCTGCATGTTTCAACCAGAGGCTTAGGGAAACTTGCAGAGGTTTGTTACAGACTTAATTTAATATGTAAAAATTTATTTAAATAGTTTTATGAGGTTCTGCAAGTCTGAGGTGTTTTGGGTGAATTTGGGGATTTATGGTAATTTTTGTCAAGAGAAACCCTGTGCAGAGGAGGATCAAGAAAAGTAGTATGATCCCAATGAATAATGGTTTTGGAGGTATTTAAGGGAATTTTGGTCTGTAAGTGACTCACAGGAACTAACGGGGCACATTTGGAGTTAGCAGAACTCATTTTACATCAAATTTGGCAAGACTAGTCATTGAAAGCTAGCAATCTAGCTAGGGTCTAAATTTAAGCAGTTAATTCATGTAAAATTAATTTCTGAGGTACATATGAATTATTAAAGAGATAAATAAAATCCCACTTAACATATAAAATATCTTCATACAGTCCCCTAACCTTGCATATTTCTCATCGCACTTAGATTCATCAATTTTCCCCCATACATTGGTAAAATAATATTTTTTGAGGAAACTGAAGACATAATTCTTTATGGACAGATATGTTTCAACTTGATACATATAAATTACAGAGTAATATTCTTCTACATATCAGAAGTAATATGCTAAACTGACCATTACTGGGAGACTCCAAAATAAAGGGGCATGAGGCCCAGAACATGACCGACAAAAGCGGCTGTGAGCATAGGTGAAGCATGGGATTCACTGTATCTCAACATGAACGTGTTGAAGGCTTAAAATAACTCTTATAATACTGCAATGTCTGCAATGTAGCACTCCATGCCTACAATAGAATACAAAGGGAGATGGAAGAGAAGGGAGGAGGGGTTTGCGGATCATCACCCAATGGTCTGAGGCACAATACTCAGAGAGTATGCTCACATAGCATAACCACAATATAAAATCATCCAAAATGAGTCAATGGGTTCAAATTCACCTTTAATATAGTGTTGAGTGACCTTCTTAGCAAGTGAGGATCCAAGGTGACCTATGAGAGCAAGTCAACCCTCAACAAACCCTAACCCTAGCCACATAGGAGCCTCCTTTGGGGAATTTAGCAAGTAGGACCATGTGGAATTGTTTCCAAGTTCAAATCCTCCTTCATAATTATAAAATTCACTCTATATTAGTCACAAGTTGCTTCTTTTGAGTTATAACGCCTTTTTTGCTTTTCCAAACTCATAAGGAAATTGTTCTTTCCTTTGAAAACTTTCCTGCTTTTCTCTTACTACTTTTCTGAGCTCCATAAGAGGCAACTGCACCCTCCTTTGAAAAAATTGCCTGCCTTATCCTTGACTACTTTTTTCCTGCTTTTAGGTACTTTCCTCTTTGTTTCCTATGACAGCTTTTGTCATAGTTTTTCCTCTTTCCTTCCTTGGCTAGTAGACTTTCCCAATGCACCCCACCTGACTAGGCATCTTATTTACACCTCATTAATGAGCAATAATAATTAAAATGGGAAATAAAACTTAGGTACTTGCGTTACTTAATCAATTATTACAAAATTTATCCTATGAGGAATAATTAATATCAATTTTGAGCCCCTAGGAACTTAGCATGGTCAACACTTTTTAATGGTCAATTTGAGGGGACATGACAGTCCTCCCCTCCCAAATCTACTTGTCCTCAAGCAGAAGCACTCCAGAGTGCTGCAAATTTTTTCATCATGTAGGAGAAATGGAGCATGAATCCATTTTTCAAAAAGTTTGACTTTCTGCATCAATCCATCCTCTAAGGTTTCTCCAAAACAAGCAATGCCAGGGTCCCATTGCTTACATTGCACCCCCTTCAATGAGAATTCCTTCCCACACAACTTATCAACCGAATTTATTCCTGGATCCCATTTCCTCAACTGTAAGTATCCAAACATTAGAATCCACCATACAAATTTATCATCACAGGGAATGGCATTCATGCTGTGGAAATCATACCACTACACTGAAAACTCAAAATTCTCAATGCAAAGTTAGAAACCTGTCAGACTTCCCCACCCAACATAAAGTTCTTGATGTGGTTGATGCACATCAACATTGAATCTCACAATTATGTTGTTGCGAATACATAGGTGTGAGTCCCATGTCCAACCCCAATGAGTATAGGCATCATTCAAGCAAGAAGGGTGCCCAAATTGCTCACAATAAGATGATGCATCACAATTATCTCCACAAATGCAAGCAAGAAAAATAAATAAGTGTCCCATCATCCAATCTGAGATGGTACTGACACTCCAACCAAAATTTCCATGTGAACACTTCCAATGGCTCAAATCTCTGCCACTGGTTATAGGGTACAAGAATCTATCCAACTGTGTGTATTTCCTCCACCAAGACCACTTGATGCAATATGTTTTTCTCATCAATTCCTCTTGATAGTTTGATTTCTTAGCTGGATGCCACTGCTCATGAGAATAAATTTTTCTGCATTAAGACTCTATGTGTGACATATAATCTTCCACCCAATACACATGTGGTTTAATGGCAGCAAGTGACAGCAATATGTTCCTATGTGGCTGATGTGAGGGTGACGGTGCATTCCACAAGTCATCATGAACACCTAGGAAAGCCTCTAGTTCTTCTTGTTGCATCACCAAGGAAAATTCCTTCTCCCAAATTTCATTCTCTCTTGATGAGGCTGTAATAGAAGTATGGGTAGAACTGTGAATCATATCTCTGAAATAATTATCCACCCAACTTATGGCTTCCCCATCTTCATCCTCATATGAATCTCCCATGGGGAAGAGATTCTTTTCAAGAAACAATTCCAATTTCTTTTGGGAAAGACCAAGTGCTTGGTTCTCATCAAACTTTTCTGTACAATCCTAAAGCAGAAAAAAATTAGAATGCACCTCATGTTCATGTGTATGGAATGTATCCAATTTCTACAAATTAAATCCTTGTGGCTGCCCACATGCCAAGGCGATGTCGGTCACAACAAAACATTTTATTGCAGAAATTAAATTCTTTATCTCCCACCTTCTTCACTTTAAAGGTGTCTCTATCCACCCAATCAATGGATGAATAAGGAATTTTATTTGCTGATCCATAATTAATGTGATTATCCATATTTATAGTAGAGAAGAACACATCATCCTTCCTCTCAACCTCAATTAGTGCTTGGCTAACATTCTCTTCCTCGTAGCTTTTTACAAGAACCTGCAAATCTAAGTGCATCTCATGATCCACCAACTCATGAGATTCCTCCCTCTGTTCAAGAATGCAATCATCCTTGTGAATATGGATGAATGGTTTGTAGGAGGGTAGGTAATACCTTTTCAACTTCTCATGAAGTTTCTCTATCTCCATCTTTTATTCTTGGAGTGCACATTGAGTGCTCTTCAAGGAATCTTAGGTGGTCAATAAATCTTGCATGAGCTTGCAAATTTCTTCTTCATCCTTCAAGGATGCTCCATGAAACACATCAGCAACTTCAATCAAATAATCTCTATCATATTTTTTTTTTAATAATTCTCCTTGTATTGCAGACAATGCCTTCTGCATCTCCTCCTTGGATTCAAGAGAAGATTTATCTTCCAATGAAGTAGCTATCCAACACCGGTGTGCCACTGGAGAATGTGTGTCTTGGAGAAGGTGTAAATCCTTTTGAATATTCTTTTCATCCATTTTCAAAGGCCAGGGAAATGAGTGGGGCTCTTGAGGAAAATCACCCCCTTCTTCTTTCCTGAAATTTTCTTGCTGTGACTTATACTTCTCTTTATGAATCTTTCTTTCTGCTTTCCCACCTGCAAGACTAGATGGCTCATAGATCTCCACAATGTTGATAGTCAAATTGGGATTCTCAATGAGATAAAGCCTCTCCTCTGATGTGGATGCAATTTTATCATGCTGCAAGAGTGTCCAAAATTCATAACCTTTTGCATCCCTTTGCACCAGATTTTTCTCCTTCAGATTTCCTAGTTCACACCCAGCTGGTGGGGGCTTGTCTTCCACTTCATTGGGAAATTAAAATAATGAATTCAGATCTGATATTTCCTCTTCTTTTGGATATGATCCAAAATATTCCTTCACCATATTATCATCATTGACAATATCGCCCTTCTTTGCACTGATTGTGCGATCACCAACAGGGAAAATAGGACTGAATTTATCTCCCTCACAATTGGCCTTCCTTTTACAGTCCTCAAATGCAAGTGAAGACTTTTTATCTTTACATGGATCAGATGGTTGTAGGTGTACATGTATTCTAGAAAAATCAGAACTTTTATTGTCGATGTGCTTAACATTACCATATTCCTATACGAATACTATGGTGGCCTACTCTTCCTCCAAAATTTCTGCCTCACACCCAAGCAGTGTGTCCTTGTTTTCATCTTCATTATGTGGCTCAGAAGGTGACTGTAAATCTTATTTTTGTACCTATTTTGGATCTGATACAAAATATGTATCACTACCCATACATGATCCAGAACCTTGAACAGTGATTCAGAGATCACCCACCAAGAAACTTGAATTGCATTCCTCTTCAACCTCTTCTCTTATGAAACCACCTTGTGTTGATTTGCACTTCACCTCTTGAATCTCTGTCTCCACTTTGTTTCTCTTTTTATTCAAGGAACTTAAAGATAATTCATATTTAGTGGTACTCATGTCAAAATATTTGGAAGATCTATTCGAAGAAAAACCAAACAAACTCTTAAATATTGAACATGTCGATGGCTTGGAGGAATCTTCACCTTTGGTTCTGTCTTCTTCTCCTTTTCCCAGAGATTTGGAACAAATTGGTTCCTCTTTGGATAGCTTTCTGCTCTTGAAATAATTCTCATAATCATGCTTGGTCTGGAATCCATAATTTAAATAAATATAATCTCCAAAAGAAAGGTTTGCACAAATATTCCTACCCAACGCTAGATAGTCCTCATAGCAGTGAGACATCTTCTCACATGCTTCAATAATCTCTGTCAAGATTTTATTAACCATTGGAGAATCAGATCTGATCTCTTCCCCATATGATGTCCAATAGTTTTCATCATATTCATGTTTTAGTATGCCTCCATCAACATAGAGGATTTCTTCTTCTTCATATCTTCTGCAGTATTCTTCATAATGCTCATCACAGTCATCCTCATAGTATGAAATGGCTGCAAAATTATTTAGTGAGAGATTTATTTCCATAGAATGATCCAAGGAAAGAGCTCTGATACTACTTTAATATCCCTTATATTATGTACATATAATAATATTAACTTTCTGCAATTTTTAAATTAAAAATTCTGAAATTGAATTAATTCACACAAGCCTTCTCGGACTGGGCAAATCAGGGATTTCTTCTGGGATATTTTGTAGAGGACAAGAGTGGTCAGTGGGAAGAAAACAAATATATGTCAGAAATTTAATTTCCTCTCCCGTAACACATTTATATCTGGTTCCATTTAGGTTTCAGAATCCGCGCCGCAGAAACCTACTACCACGCTTTTGGGTAGCCAAACCGTACAACTAAGGAGAGTAGTTCTGCCTGTTTCGGCCAGAGGATTAGGGAAACTTGCAAAGTTTTTTTACAGCCTTAATTTAATACATAAAAATTTATTTAAATATTTTTCTGAGGTTCTAGAAATTTTGAGGTGTTTTGGGTGAATTTGGGGATTTATGGCAATTTTGGTCAAGAGAAGCCCTACGTAGAGGAGGATCCAGAAAAGTAGTATGATCCCAATGAAGAATGGTTATAGATGTATTTAAGGGAATTTGGGTCTGTCGGTGACCCATAGGAACTAACGGGGCTCATTTTGAGTTAGCAGAACTCATTTTACATCAAATTTGGCAAGACTAGTCATTGAAAGCTAGCAATCTATCTAGGGTCTAAATTTAAGCAGTTAATTCATGTAAAATTAATTTCTGAGATACATATGAATTATGAAAGAAATAAATAAAATCACACTGAAAATATAAAATATCTTCATACAGTCCCCCAACCTTGCATATTTCTCATAGCACTTAGATTCATCAATTTTCCCCCATACATTGATAAAATAAGCTTTTTTGAGGAAACTAAAGACATAATTATTTATGGACAGATATGTTTCGAACTGATATAGATAAATTACATATTAATATTCTTCTACAGATCAGAAATCATATACTAAACTGACCATTACTGGGAGACTCCAAAATAGAGGGGCAGGAGGCCGAAAACATGACCGACAAAAGCAGCTGTGAGCATAGGTGAAGCATGGGCTTCACTGTATCTTGAAATGAACGTGTTGGAGGCTCAAAATAACTCTGATAATACTTCAATGGCTGCAATGTAGCACTACACACCTGCAATAGAAGAGAAAGGGAGATGGAAGAGAAGGGAGGAGGGGTTTGGGGATCATCACCCAATGGTCTGAGGCACAACACTCAGAGAGTATGCTCACATAGCATAACCATAATATCAAATCATCCAAACTACGTCAATGGGGTCAAATTCACCTTTAATAGAGTGTTGAGTGACCTTATTAGCAATTGAGGATCCAAGGTGACCTGTGAGAGCAAGTCAACCCTCAACAAACCCTAACCCTAGCCACATAGGCGCCTCCTTTGGGGAATTTAGCAAGTAGGACCATGTGGAATTGTTTCCAAGTTCAAATCCTCCTTCATAATTAGAAACTTCACCCTATCTTATCTAAAAGTTGCTTCTTTTGAGTTATGACACCTTTTTTGTTTTTCCAGACTCATAAGGGAAACTGTTCATTCCTCTCAAAACTTTCGTGCTTTTCTCTTACTACTTTTCTAAGCTCCATAAGAGTTATGAAAAAATTACCTGCTTTAACCTTGAATGCTTTTTTCCTGCTTTTAGGTACTTTCCTCTTTGTTTCCTATGACAGCTTTTGTCATAGTGTTTCCTCCTTCCTTCCTTGGCTAGTAGAATTTCCCAATGCACCCCACCTAACTAGGCAGCTTATTTACACCTCATTAATGAGAAATAATAATTAAAATGGAAAATAAAACTTAGGTACATGCCTTACTTAATCAATTATTACAAAATTTATCCTATGAGGAATAATTAATATCAATTTTGAGCCCCTAGGAACTTAGCATGGTCAACACTTTTTGATGGTCAATTTGAGAGGACATGATAATCCTCCTCTCCCAAATCTGCTTGTCCTCAAGAAGAAGCACTCCAGAGTGCTACAAATTTGTTCATCATGTAGGATAAATGGAGCATGAATCCATTTGCAAAAAGGTTGACTTTCTCCATCAATCCATCCTATAAGGTTTCTCCAAAACAAGCAATGCCAGGGTCCCATTGCTTGCATTGCACCCCCTTTAGTGAGAATGCCTTCCCACACAACTTATCAATAAAATTTATTCCTGGATCCCATTTCCTCAACTGTAAGTATCCAAACATTAGAATCCACCATACAAATTTATCATCACAGGGAATGGCATTCATGCTGTGGAAATCATACCATTGCACTGAAAACTGGAAATTCTCAATGCAAAGTTGGAAACCTGTCAGGCTTCCCCACCCAAAATAAATTTCCTTATGTGCTTGATGCACAACAACATTGAATCTCAGAATTATGTTGTTGCAAATACATAGGTGTGATTCCCATGTCCAACCCCAATGAGTATAGGCATCATTCAAGCAACAAGGGTGCCCAAACTACTCACAATAAGATGATGCATTACAATTATCTCCACAAATGCAAGCAAGAAAAATAAATAAGTGTCCCATCATCTAATCTAAGATGGTACTGAAACTCCAACCAAAAGTTCCATGTGAACACTTCCAATGGCTCAACTCTCTGCCACTGGTCATAAGGTACAAGACTCTATCCAACTGTGTGTATTTCCTCCACTAAGACCACTTGATGCAAGATGTTTTTCTCATCAATTCATTTTGACAGTTTGATTGCTCAGCTGGCTTCCATTGAGGGGACATGACACTAGTAATTGTAACCTTAAGTCTCTAGTCATAGCCAGCTGGTCCATAGCTAATCATATATAACTTATAGGGAATTCTAATAGCCCCAATAGTATGTTTCCATTAAGTACCCTTATAATAGTCCCTGGGCATGGTAGACATTGTTTCCTTGTCCATGCATTGTCCATGTACACTATACTTTCTATCTTACATTATCACTAGACAATATTGAGTGATCAATAGCAAGATATTAGGCTCACTTCACCACTAGACCTGAGCATGGAAGGAAGGAATAGAAAGGAGAGGAGATGGACCTTAGGCACCCCATAAAGTTTAGGGTGTAGAGAATAAATTAAAGAAGACAATTCCACATGATCTCTCTCTGCTAAAGGTAATCCCTCTCGACTAATGGACCATTATCAAGCAATGGAACCGAAGATTGAATTTAGAGTCCCTATATCCTTGTGGTTTAGTGATGAACAGTCCTGTCTAAATATCATTGGTATCTAGTTTTTAGCTACCAAATCATATAATATAAATAGGAATTACAAAGAAAATATATACATGTCCCTAGTCATTTTTTATTCTAGGTTTTATGCCCACCCACACCTTTTGCAAGCTATTGACCCTACCTCGCTATCTCTCTATCCAGATCCTTGGGGCCAGAACTCCAAGAGTGGAAAGTATGCTTTAGAAAACCTTAATACCATGAGAGAGTTACTATTGCTCGTTGTATACAATTCAATAGTTGAGGATCATATAACATAACAGAGATCATTTTAGATCAGTCATAGGTTCCAAAGATCTACTCCTCCCTCCTTTAGATTCAGAAAGATCGTTTATTTAGCATTTTGTTTATGAAGTGTATACTTGATTTACTCTTGTCGATTGATGTACACTCTTTTTCCACATTGAATAGGATTACCTTCCAATTTAAACACTATAAACCAATGCAATGTATGGGGCATAGAGATGACATGGTTTAATAGATGCCCCGGTACCTGGTAGCCATCATTCTTCCGTTATATACATAAAATGTAGATGTCTGATGATAAAAAATGAACTCGATCTATTTATTTATAGGGTTTCAATTTTGGAAGGCGCGTATCAATACCATTTGTTCACTAATATCATAATCAGACTATATACCAGCATCATGAACATCAAAATCTTATGCAGCATCAGAATCTTATGGTCCCTGCACATAAATCAGAATCTTGATCTTGCTCATGAGAATCAACAGCATCAAGATATGGATCATCGACAGTCCCTGCCTGCCACATTTAAATTTTCATTTCAATGGGTAGTTATCCCCTTAACACCTACCCATATGGCCCATAAGTGCACAATCAAGTAAAAAAATCTTGGTCGGGGGCATTTTTCCGGATAAGGATTTTTCATGGTAGGGAGGAGAGATGGGAAACCATCAGTACTCTTCCTACTCAAAACAATGCCACAAATTACTCAGACTATTAAATACACTATGTTTAGAGTTTTTGGGATAAAATGGAACCACCGTCAGAATTATACCTTCTGGAGTCTACAGACGAAGATTCCAGCAAAATATTAACATGTTGACAATGAGGTTCAATAGCATTAACTGAGGTCGAGGTATAATTCGAGGGAAATGGCTCGCATTGTAAAGAGATTGTGTTATATTTTTATCAATTTAGACAGAATTATATTAGGATATTATCTAAGAGAATAACATGCACAACACTCAATCACAAGAGACAATAGACACAAATATTTTCCTCAGGGAAACCATAAAGGAGACAACCCTGCAAATTCCTTAGAGATAGAATAGGCACAAATAGCAACAGTAAAAACCAAAGACAGTAAGATGATCTCCGACAGCTATTCTCTCTCTTATCCCAGCTCCTTCTCTCTCACTCATGCGCTACAACTGAGTGTGAGTGACTGTGTGATAAATAGAGAGGCTCACTCACTATTTATACTAATTCCTAACTTGACAATAAATTATGAGGGCCGAATTCTCTAGGAGAGTCTAACAAACCTAGTGCCCTAAAACTACCGGGACTTTAAACCTTGAAAAATAAGGAGATTTACCATCTATTACTTTACATGACTTGATTACATTATTGATTCTCCCGATAGAAACATCGGGGTATGACATGGCTCAATTACATTACAAATACTTCCCAATAGGATTATCAGGGTACAATACATAAAATATATAAGTGAATACATTTTGAAGTTACAAATACATCAACACTCCCTCTTAACTAGGAAGGTATTCTCTTGACACAATTCATCAGCACTAGTCTTCTTCTCTGGATCAAGTCTGGATCATCATCAAAACTGGATCATCATTGGATCATCATCAAAGTTGGATCATCACTAAATCATCATCAAAGCTGGATCATCACTGGATCATCATCAAAAATGGATCATCATTGGATCATCATCATCACTGCTTCTGTTATCTCGATCAACTAGTGCTATCACTCAATTCTACTCATCATAGGAAGTTCTACAGCGCCATCCCTTTTTCATGCTGGTTGTAGGCCTAGCCTCTAGGTAGGTATTTTTCAGTGCTTATATCTGACCCTAGTAAAAAAGACTCACCCAACACTTACATATGACCATGATAGGATCACATCCACCACCATTTCAGAAAGGCATGCCCATCACTCACATCTAACCCAGTTAGAAAGGCCCAGCACTCGCATCTAACCTTAGGAGGTCCAACCTTCCACCATGTCAGAAAGGCTCAGCCAACAGTTACATCTGACCCAGTCAAAAAGTCCCAGCACTCACATTTGACCATGGGAGTCCCATCCTACCACCATGTCAGAAAGGCTCAACACTTATATCCAACCATGGGAGGTCCAGCATGCCACCATGTCGGAAAGGCTCAGAACTTATATTCGATCATGGGAGGCCCCACCTACCACCATGTTAGAAAGGCTCAACACTTATATCTGACCCAGCCAGAAAGGATATGCACTTACATCTGATGCAATAAGAAAGACTTTGCACTTACATCTAACCATGGGAGGCTCGACCGCCACCATGTCATAATGGCTCTGCACTTACATCTGACCATGGGAGGCCCAGCCTGCCACCATGTCAAAATGGCTCTGCACTTACATCTTACCATGGGAGGCACCAATCCTACCATGTCATAAATTCTCTTGGACTTATCACCTCCCCTTGGAGGGAACCTCAATCTGGAGAACACCAAACTTCTCCCTGAAGTACTCAAACTTCACTCTAGCCAATGGTTTGGTCAACACATCAGGTATATGTTTGTTCGTCACAACATACTGGAGCTTCACTACTCGTCTCTACACCATATCCCTGATAAAGTGATATTTGATCTCGACGTGCTTCGAATTTTCATGGAACACCGGGTTCTCCGACAACTTCCCGCAACTCTAGTTGTCGCAATATATACAAGTAGCATCCAATTGGAGATCAAATAAGTCATATAGTACCTTCCTTAGTGACACTGCCTCACAACTAGCCGAACAAGTTGTGACATACTCTACTTCTACTGTACTCGGTGCCACATAATACTATTTCCTACTAAACCAAGAGATCACCCCTGATCCCATACTGAAATAGCAACCTGAAGTACTCTTCCTATCGATGGCAGTACCTACCCAATCTGAATCAACATAACCTTCTAGGTTAATCTTCTAATCCACCTCATACTTGAGCCCATAATCAACTATACCCTTCAAGTACCTCAGAATATGCTTTGCAGCAATTAGGTGAACATGTCTCGGATCTGTCAGGAAATGGCTCAATGTGTTCATCACAAAGAAAATATCTGGTATTGTATTCGTTAGATACATCAAGGGCCCAATCATCCGATGATACATTATAGAATCAACCGTCTTTGATGAAACATCACTCAATAGTTTTATGTTTGATGCCATAGGTGTGGTCATGGCCTTGCAGTCCATCATCCCTAACCTATTCATGATCTCTACTACATACTTCCCTTGTCCGAGGGAGATTCCATCTGTACTCTGCCACACCTCCATGCCTAGAAAGTAGTGCATCATACCCAAGTCCTTCATGTCAAACTCGGCAAGAATCTTCCTCTTTGTATCAGCAATCAACCCATACACACCTGTTACAAACAGATCATCTACATATAGTAGGAGTATCACTGGGTTCCCTTCTTCAACCATGTAGTAAAGGTTGGAATCTGCTTTACCTTAGTAAATCCCAAATTGGATAAGAAGCTATCAATTATGCCGTACCATGTCCTGGGTTCCTCTTTCAAACCGTACAAGGATTTCTTCAATTTACACACATGAGTCTCCAGGTCATGTTTCTCAAAACCGAGTGGCTTCTACACAAGCACTTCCTATTCCACTACACCATTCAAGAAATCAGTCTTGACATCCATCTGGTGTATCTTCCATTTCATCACTGCAGCTAGAGAAAGTACTGATTTGATGGAAGTGTATCTGGATACAGGTGCAAAAGTTTCTTCATAATCTATTTCTTCTTTCTGGGAGAAGCCACGAACCACAAATCTTTCTTTATGTTTCTCTGTGCTACCATCTGCAGCATGCTTGATCTTGTAGGTCCATTTGGAAGTCACAACAGGCTTCCCCTCTGGTCTAGGGACAACATTCTAGACATCATTCTTCATGATTGACTGGTACTCCTTAATCATAGCACCCTTCCATTCTTTCTTCTCTGTCGCTTCTTCATAGTTGGAAGGTTCTTTGTCAATGATGTCACATAACAGTGCTACATAATCGGAGCAGGACCTGGTTCTTTTCCTCTAGATGTGCATTTCTTCTGGATCCCCATATCTTTGTGCACCTTAGATAGCCTCTCATACCCATGAAGGTTTCCTATTATGATGATTCTTCTCTTGGGGTGTATCTATAGGTTCATGGGGTTCTTCTATTTCTCGATATTCATCTTGATTTGCATCATTCATAGTTGTATTTGGAATTCTGGGTACTTTTGTTTCTTCAGAGTCTTCAACTAGTCTCTTTCTGAATTTGTTGTAAGTTGAATCTTTGTTGAATGTTACATCTCTGCTTATGTCGATCTTTTTGAATCCTAGGAAGTATATGCTGTAAGCTTTCGAGCTTTCACTATATCCCACAAATATACCCTTGTTTCCAGAAGGATATAACTTTGTCCTCTTTTCTTTTGGAATGTGTATGTACATAGGATAGTCGAATATTCTGAGATGGATGACCTCTGGTTTCTTGCCAGAAAATAATTCTTCAGGTGTCTTGTTCTCGAGAAATCTGTGTGGAGTACGGTTCTGTACATACACTGCTCTTATGGTAGATTCTGCCCATATATGCATGGGAAGATATTGATTATGAATCATTGCCCTTGTAGCTTCCATGATCATTCTATTTTTCCTTTCTACAACCCCATTCTATTGTGTATTATATGGAGTAGTTAAATCCCTCTTAATCCTTGAATCTCTACATAACTCTTTGAATTCATTTGATGTGAATTCTCCACCATTGTCTAATTGAAAGGTCTTGATCTTCTTTTCTGTGTGGTTCTCGATCAAGGCTTTGAATTCCTTGACCTTGTTGAATACTTCATATTTGTTCTTCAAAAAGTATATCCATGTCTTCCTAGAAAAATCATCAATGAAAGAAACATAGTATACATACCCGCTTAATGAACTGGATGACATCGAACTGCATACATTTGAGTGGATGATTTCCAAGATTCCTTTTGCCTTTCTCTCTCTACCTGGAAATGCCTTCCTCATGTTATTTACTTTCACACATCCTTTGCAAACACCTTCTTGCTTTATCTGTATTTCTGTAAGACCTTCAATATATTTGCTTGTAAGTGGTATTTATCTATAGTGCACATGTGAAAGCCTTCTATGCTAAAGTTCATTTGGCTCTACTGAGTCATGGACCAAGGCTTGTTCTGGTTCGCCCTTTAGTTTGTATAATCCTCCCTCTTGCTCTCCAATCACAGCTACAACATCTATAGCCTTTCCCTTTGGCCACATAATAACTTGGCCATCTACAAATTCAACCCTTATTACTTTTGTATCTAGTGCAGATATGGAGAGGAGATTCTTCTTTAGTCCTAGTACAAACATGACATTCTTCATCTTCATATAATTTCCAGAGTCTAGCTTATAGGAGGATTCACCACTACCTTTTATTGGATATTGGTAGTCATCGCCAAGTTTCACCTTGTGAGGTTACTCATGTTCAGACAGTTTCACAAAGAATTCTTTGAATCCCTTCCTATGTTTGGAAGCCCCATAGTCTATAAGCCAATCATTGCTTCCATGTGTGATAGTTTTTGTGAGAGCAGAAATCAAAACATATTCTTCATCACTTGAAGAATCATCACTTTCTTGTCTGATTCTCTTTGTGGAAGGTTCATCATCCTATGTATCATGAGCATGATGTGTTCTCTTGTTTGCTTTATTCTTGTGAGAGCTGTTCTTATTCTTGGGACAATCTCTTGCAAAGTGTCCTCTTTCATCACATGTAAAGAATCTGTATTTAGATATATCCTTGTTATATTTTCTAGAGTTGAAATGCTTACCTTTGGAATGATGATAGTCCCTTCTGATTTTATTGGAGTGTACTATGAGAGCTTGATATTTACTTCCCATATTTTCTTCTTGGGCTACTGTCCGAGCCTCTTCTTGTGAGCATTCTTCCCACAGTTTACTGAAGGTGACTAGATTTCTTCTAGCACAAATCCCTTGAATGAAGGAGTCCCATGATCTAGGGAGACCGCTCAAGGTGGTCATCATAATCTCTGCATTCTCCACTTCTTCATCCACCACTTCAAGTTGTTCTTTGATCTGCGAGACCTTTTTGAAGTATCACTGTATAGTCTTTGCATTCTTGATCTTGACATTCTTCAACTGGTTCCTCAAAGTCATCTTCTGATTTATGTTCTTTCCTTCAAACAGTTTGGTCAGGGCATCAAACATTGCTTTAGGTGTCTTTAGGGAGGATACCTATGGTATGAGGTGATCCTTGATTGAATGAGCAATAATCTTCTTATCCATGACCAATTTCTTTTTGTGTAAGGCCTTAGCCTCATCTCCCTCTAGAACTGGAACCTCTTCATTGATGTAAGAGTCCAACTCATTTTCTTCCAGGACCAGGGAGATCCTATACTTCCAAGCTTGAAAGTTATTAGGTCTCTCAAGATTTTAAGTAAGCTTGGTATGATGAGACATCTTAACTAAAAACCTCAAATGGAAATACAAAAGATTTAGATATTACCAATTTGAGAAGCTAAAAAATTGGATCTGGAGTTGATCTTCTATAGTTTTGGTTTTCTAGTCTAGGGAATATTAGGGTTGGACTTTCCCTGTAATGTCCCCAACCCTCCGACCAGCGAAGAGGACGCTACCAACCATACAACATACGGTCAAATAGCCCCATGAACATGAAGATACATATAAATATGAAATAAAATGCTTAAAACATAAAACATGCTAAGATGCATAAAACATACAAGGATGCATAGTTACCCAATATACAGCGGAAGCAAACATATACATTCAAGCATCAACATGTTCATCATGATTCATGAAATAGTAAATGTAATTGTAGAAGAAAAATGGACAAGAACACTTATCTTATATAGAACTCATTCGCAACCAGCTATGTCGCTGCAACGTTCCACCCAACCATAGGCTAGCGTGCTCATCAATTTCTCAGCAATGCTTCCACCCCTGAGCTAGGCATGATTTCCCAAGGATTAAGGGTCAAAGCAGGCTTACACATAGCCAAGGTTACAAAAAATATCCAATTCAACACAGTTGGGTATATCAAGCCATTAAGGAGCAAGGAAAGGCTAAATTCTAAGCTGGTGGTCTCAATGGAGAGTCAAGGATGCCTACACCAGAGCTAGCATGACTTCTAAGACATCCACACACCCAAACCTAGGATTCAGTCTCTTCTTTGATTCACAGTCCCTCGGGCCCTAACTTCCCTTTCCAATGCTCTTTGAGGGTTACGGAGAAGAAAGCCAGCAACCTACTCTGTCTAAGTGGCTCCCAAACACCAGGTTTCTCAAGCATACCCAGCCTCCAATCCTACTCTAAACATTCTGAAGACCAAACACTCCATACTCGCAGTGAAACAAGCAATTCACAGCTCTGTGAGGAAAATGAGGACAACAGGGTGACAGCCCAAATGAAATGGTGAACACAGCTCAAGTCAAACAAGACGATCCAGAGTTGTTCTTGGCCCTAGCGTGTCCAAAACAACTCAGTGACACCCAAAAGATGATTGGATCCACAAAAACAAAAAATTGGGGGAAAACCACAACAAACCATAGTTTCATGGGAACAACAACAACCGATCTCACAACGAAGCCACATAAACATTACACAGTCCGAAAATAGGAAGGTAAACAGATCCTCATCCCATGCCTGAGAAAGAACATATGCACCGACCCGAATCGGCAACATACAAAACCAAAAATCGGTAAGGAAACATACACCTACCACTGAAACTGGTATGGAACACACAGGAACACAACCCCGAGCGTGAATGGACCCTGCACATGAAAATCCTGAGTGACGACCACCATTTCTCCATCTCCCTTTGAGGAAAAACAACGCATAATTCCCGTGGGTGAGAAGTTGAGAGGATGACTCTCTGCATGAGGATAGGCAAAAAGACCCCGAATGACCATGAATCCCCCCCAAGAAAATGTTGTCATGGGAGAGTGGAGAGAATGCCCCTCTGTCCAAGCATCATGAAGAGGAAGAGTCCACTGGTGGAGTGGGCATGTGGGTAAGGACTGATAGCCCTCCCACACCCACCACTACTCAGCAATAAATGCCCCCAACTAACAGAAAGAAAAATTTTAAATGGGTGATTGACCCATGGATTTTCCCCATAGTCCAAGGTTTAACAGTCCCCCCCCTTATCCTTAGGAAAATCATGCCCTTTTCATTAACGTTGCACCGTCATAGCTGGTTGTTGGTTCATTTTAATTAATGTGCATATTTACATGATCCCAAAACTATTATGTGTCGGGTAGCACGATATACCATCAGCAATGATCCCAATTGCCGAAACATAACACAACCAAATCGATGGTGTGGCTTTTGCCTTTAGCTCCACACCACGATTAATTACAATATATACATCATGTATGTTTTAATGCAAACGGGGTCAAAACTAGGGTATTACATTCCCAGAGTTCTATCAAACCAAAAAAATTGATTCTTATCTCTAAACTTCGATTTTGAGGAGGAGAGAAATCCTAGCCTGGGCTCACTCAAAAATTCCTCTTTAGTGAAAATTCCCAATTTCTCGATGCAGTGGTAGGTCAAAAACTGAAAATGCTCAAAATCAGATTATGCTTCAACAGAAAGATGCACCCTTAAATGGAGGTTCATCCTAGCCTCCTTTTGCTGATGGATTGTGGAGAGAGACCCAAAAAGTAAGAACCCCTAGATTTCGTAGCTACAGAGTGTCTTGTTCTTAGGTTAGATCTGATGCCATCTTAGATTTTTATCAATTTAGATAGTATCATCTTAGGATATTATTTGAGAGAATAACATGCACAAGAATCAATCACATGAGACAATAGACACAAAGATTTTCTTTGGGGAAACCATAAACGAGAAAACCTGGTAACTTCCTCAGAGATAGAATAGGCACCAATAGTAGCAGTAAAACCCAAATACAGTAAGATGAGCTCTGAGAGTTTTTCTCTCTCTTATCCTAGTTCCTTCTCTCTCACTCATGCACTACAACTGAGTGTGAGAAAATTTGTGATAAATAGAGAGGCTCACTCTCTATTTATACTAATTCTTGACTTGACAATAACTTGCCAGGGCCGACTTCTCTGGGAGAGTCTAATAACCCTAGTGCTCTGAAATTGTGGGGAATTCAACCCTTGAACAATAAGGAGGGTTACCCTCTATGACTTTACATGACTTGATTACATTATTGATTCTCCCGATAGGAACATCGGGGTATGACATGACTCAATTACATTATAAATATTTCCCGATAGGAACATTGGGGTACAATACATAAAATATACAAGTGAATACATTGCGAAGTTACAAATACATCAACAAATTAAGAGAGATAAATTAAAGATGTCAATGCCTGTAAACAAGTTCTGAACCTTTCATCTTTCAAAAGAAAAGGAAGGAAAAATTTTTGAACCTCAACTGTTGTAGAATGTCTCATGTCACTATGTTCTTTGGAAAGGTTGCAGAATGCTTTCCTGTCACTATATTCCATGGAGAAAACAATTCTTGTAATAATTGAATATTGTTTTGTGTAGTAGTCTTTTGAAAGGATATGCATCTCCAACTCATTGTTCTCAACTAAGAACCAGAGATATTACTATCAGATTATATGCACTATAACTTAACTAAGATGGTTCTTCCATATAAAGACATTAGTTATAAACTTAAAATAACTGGTACAAAATAATATGTACCATTCCAATAGGACATCTACCTTGGGTTTTGGGTTGTGTTACGGGATCCTCCACCACCACCCTAGTGTTTAGAATCCACGGATACGATACTTAGTAATTGCACATTCATAAACATATCACCTAGCCCCATTTAAGAGATAAAACCTAGACATATTAGAGCATCCAATAGGAGAAGAGAACCCAACAACATTACACCGCCATCTGAAGAAGGATAACAATTGAACAATGGAACATCTATAAAAACCATGTCAGTGCACCTTTTTCTTTAGCAAAATACCAATTGAAAACATGCATGGTGGGCAGAGGGGTGGAGCTGCTCAAATAAAAGGAGAGGCATTTTAAAATTCAGTTGTAGCTGGATCAGATCCACCTCGAATCCACCATGGAAACGGATCCCCTGTAAAAGGAAACGTATCTTGGTTTCATGAAACAAATAAAAAATTTCCTAAAATTTTCAAACGCATCTTGTGATATATCAAACCATTATTGAAATATCCAAATAGATCTTGCAACTTCCAATACTTCTATGACCCATTTATCCCCAAAAAAATATATTTTTGAATGGAAAACTTAAAAAACTCAAAGCGTAAACCTCATTCTTGCTTAATGTCTGACCTGTCTTTATGTCAAGATATGATCTTGAACTACCAAGTATTCTATCAAGGGTTGAACTATATTTATGTACCATGTTATTGCTCACTTCACCTACATAGTCCATACTTGCAAGTTACAACATTTTTCCTTTTAAAAATAGACAAGAAAGAATATGTTTCCATTTTCTTAGCATAAAGACTTACAGGGTAAGAAGAATTTCCATTGTTTGTCCCTAGAATCTCTGGATCGTAAAGTTTAGTTTTGACCCAGTGGATTATAGGGTTTCATATTAATTCAGATTGAACCCAAGAATAATGTAAATATGTACAAGACTGCTGCAATGTAAGCAATTTTCACCGGATTATGACGAATTTGACCGATTTCTAAACAAAATATAATCTCAAAGTTCCATAAAAATAACAGACATTGTCTAATGGCTACATAAAGGTACCTATATTGAGGTCACGAGTTTGAACGTGGGGGTGTTCTTGTAGGTGAAAAAATAGACCGTGACAAGGAAAAGCGAGAAACCCCAAGCCAAAATTCGAATAGAGATGTCGTCTGGCTTGTGTTTCTCCTCTCCTCCTTCTACGTGTGTTTATTTAAAATCATTGGAAGCGGAAAGGCGGAGACCCCCTCTTAGTGATCAAATTTGAAGGGTGGGTATTTATTTGAATTGAAAGGGAATTTATTCTTGGATCCCTTCAAATATGAAAGGAAATATAAATAATTGTAATTCAATTGACAATTATAAATTAACTAAAACCTTCCCCCTAAAATGAAAAATAAAAATATTGCTTTCTCAATTTTTTACAATCTTATACAATTGAACACTCCTTAATATCTACATGAAAAAATGATGTCTTTTCATTAAAACCTAATTTGAACACATTAATTTGACATAACCTAATTTGAAAAGATTAATTTGAAATATATGAAACATTATTTTTATAGTTAAGTAACATAACAACTATTTTGTTGTTTTTTTTAAGATGGAGCACACTTCATTATACATAAAAACTACTTAGACTATGCAATAACCATATTGGGGAATCAACATGATCTTATGCATAGCATGGGATGTTGTAACTATATATAGCCTTAAAAAAATTGTACCATGAGAGAATTAGGCTATAATAAACCTACATCCAAAAAAGTAATTCAAACCGGAGAGAGGGTAGAAATCCAAACCTGAGAGATGTAAGAATGATGGGCATTAGGCGCATAAGAAGAAATAATACACGGGTCAAAAAAATTAAGAAAACAATCCTACATACCAAGCAAGTTAGCAACACTAGCATCACCGAGGTCGGGGCATCAAATTTTGTTGTTCACTTGTCATGACAACATACATGTATGGGATGGAGGGGAAATGGAATCAAGCCGAAGTCAACTAGAACCTTCCAACTCACTACATGTTCGAGTCTCGACAATATGCATTTTAAATTGAACCAGAACACCAAAATGTGTTTGTTTATGGATGGATTTGATAAATTTCTATGTGTGAGTAATTAAGAGCTCAGGGATCTAAAATTTGTTTTGTTTTGTACCAACCCATGATTCAGCAAACAGGTACTCACAAGTAGGAAATTTAAGTTTTTAAAGTTTTTTAATTAATAACCATTGTTGTGCTATGGTCCAAATGTTTTTTCTAACTCATTGTTTCTCCATATAATGTGCCTAGTGACATATCTATCTATATCAATACATAAATCAACCTCTACATAGATTGTTATCCTAGTCGCAGTCCATTATATTTGTAGTTGCATGACATTGAGTTTTGTTTATGGTTGTCATGAGTCAGTGATATTCATGCAAGAAATGAAGTCTTGTAGAGGAGGACTCTTTGACAAAAAATGAGTGGACATTGGTAGCCAGGTTCAAATAGGTAATAGACATAAAGTTTAGGGATTGTTTCGAACCTAGTATTAGACTATTAGTTGTTCTCTATTATTACAATGGTAGTCGCTGATGTATTTCACACTTTAGATTGCAACCCCAATTGACTCGGAAGTTAGAGTCACATCCTAGTGGCCAGCACCTAATAGTCATTAGTAATCACTCGTCATCTTACATCGCTGAAAATGAGTGGGTGAGTGATTATAATTTATGATATTTCCAATATTTTGAATGACAAGACAAACTTTATAGCATAGGAATTTCAACATATTGAGAAATTTATATGGATGGGTAATTTCAAATGTTTCCCTTCTTTTGAAATGCTGATATAAGTTATGTCCTTCGTAATTGGAAGGGTAAAATTCATATTTTAAATTTTTTTTGAAGGGAAATTTTAAATTTACACTAGGAAGGGCTGAGAAGGGTTCAAATTTGAACGTTTCTCCCACTATTTAAATTTATGGATCACGTTCTTTTATAAACTTTGACCCGGATGTTCTGATTGGTGCAAGCGGGCTAGGATTTTTGAAGTCATGTATTTGCCCCTTATAGTGGAGGATCCAATGATTTTTTTTTTGAAAGTGGTGAATGTTCAAAAATGAAGTAAGAGGGAATTTCTCATTATTTCTATTAAAAAATTATCATCCTATTAAGCAATATGAATGAATTTTAACATTCAAATATGGGATTTTAAAAGTATATTTGTGATGTACCAAGTCTGGTGTACAGACCTGAACACTCTTCAATTCTGTTAATTATATTAAAATTTCTGAACTTGAATTAATTTACACAATGACTTCTCTGATTGGGCAAATAAGGGGTTTATTCCAGGAAATTTTGCAGACAAAAGGAGTGAGAAGCGGGCAGCAAAAAAAGACAATCAGAAATTGAATTTTCTCTCCCCTAACACATTTATATCTGGTGCCATTTAGGTTTCAGAGTCCGCACTACGGAAACTTACTACCATGCTTATGGGCAGCCAAACCGTGCAACTGAGAGTAGTTCGGTCTGTTTCAACCAGGGGATTCTGCAAACTTGGAGAGGTTTATTCTAGAATTAATATAACATAAATAAAGGATTTTTATAGTTCATTGATTTTCTGGAAAGTTCTAATAAGTTTTTGGTGAATTTGAGATTTTTGGCAGTTTTGGCCAAGGAGAACCCTGTGCAGAGGAGGATGCAAAAGGGTAGTACGACCCAAAACAAAAATGTTTCTAGAGATTGATATGGGAATTTGGGCCTGTTACTGACCTACAAGAACTGACAGAGCTCAGTTTGAGTTGACATAACCTATTTTGCATCAATTTCAATAAAACTAGTTATTAAAAACTAGTAATCTAGCTAGGGTCTTAAAAAGACTATTAAATCATCTTAAATTCAATTATGTGAAACATGAGATTTATAAAAGAGATAAATATGGGTTCTATGGACATGGAAATTTATTTCAATCCCTTTCCCATCATGAAATATTCATTACAACACTCGTATTCACTCAATTCCCCCCATACACTAATAAAATAGGATCTTTTAATGAAACTGAGATGATATTCTTCAGGGTCTGAGATATATAGACCTGATAAATGTAATTTTCAGAAGATACTGACACTACATAACATAAATAACATTATTTACTGACCATTACAAGAGGCTTCCAAAATTAAGTGGCAGGAGGCCCAAATCTTGACCAGCAAGGGGCTGTGAGCATAGGTGAAGCATGGGATTCACTGGAGCTCGACCTGAAATTGATGGAGGATGTAATAAATTCTGGAATAAGATTCAATGTCTGACATTAGCGCTCCATAAACCTGCAATAGATAGAAAGGGAGATGGAAGAGAAGGGAAGAGGGATTTGGGGATTATCACCCAATGGTCTGAGGCACAACACTCAGAGAGTATGCTCACATAGCATAACCACAATGTAAAATCATCCAAACTGAGTCAATGGGGTCAAATTCACCTTTAATAGATTGTTGAGTGACCTTCTTAGCAAGTGAGGATCCAAGGTGACCTGTGAGAGCAAGTCAACCCTCAATAAACCCTAACCCCAGCCACATAAGTGCCTCCTTTGGGGAATTTAGCAAGTAGGACCATGTGAAATTATTTCCAAGTTCAAATCCTCCTTCATAATTAGAAATTACTTCCTCTCTATGTTAAAAGTTGCTTCTTTTGAGTTATGACACCTTTTTTGCTTTTCCAGACTCATAAGGAAACCGTTCTTTCCTTTGAAAACTTTCATGCTCTTCTCTGATTGCTTTTTTGAGCTACATAAGAGGCAACTTTTCCCTCCTTTGAAAAACTTGCCTACTTTATCCTTGACTGCTTTTTTCTTGCTTGTTGGTACTTTACTCTTTGTTTCCTATGACATATTTTTTCATAGTGTTTCCTCTTTCCTTCCTTGGCTAGTAGACTTGCCAAATGCACCCCACCTGACTAGGTAGCTTATTTACACCTCATTAATTAGAAATAATAATTAAAATGGAAAATAAAACTTAGATACATGCCTTACTTAATTAATTATTACAAAATTTCCCTAGGGAGCATGATTAATGTCAAATTGAGCCCCTCCTAGGAGTCTAGTATGGTCAACACTTTAATGGCCACTTTGAGGGGACATGACAGTCCTCCCCTCCCAAATCTACATGTCCTCAAGTAGAAGCACCACAGAGTGCTGCAAATTTGTCCACCATGTTTCTGCTGCACCACTCTGATCATAGTCATTTCTTTGATGCCACTTCCTTTAGAAAAATTTCCAACCTAGTTAAAGTAACTGAGTAGAATTCCTAGATCCCACTACCTCCTCTGCAAGGACCCAAATTTTTCTGCCACCTTTTGAACTCTGTCATTCCTAAGAATTTCTAGATCCCATGGTTTCATCTGCCTCCTTCCACCCATCAATAAAAACAACAAAATTTTATCATTGTAGAGGAGGAAAATGAGGTTATGAAAATCATACCACCATACTGGGAGCTCATCTCTCACCATGCCAAACTGAACATTTTTTAAACTCTCCCACCAAACATGGAATTCCTCATCTGCTATCTTTGTTCTGGTGCAAGACCTCAACATTATGCTACTTGTTCCACCAAACTGACTCAAGTGGAACTTCCATTCATAGCCATGCATGATGAAGACATCAAATAGATGCCTCTAATGTTTCATGTACACATATAAAGGTAATGGTGAAATTTTCATACCACATGGCTGAACCATTAAGTCATCAATGGAATATGTGGGAGCCTCCTACTCCTCATGTGGCATCAATAGGAAAAATCCCTTCACCCAATTTTCATCCCTATGTGTGCCTGCTGAACTAGAAGTGTGGACTGATTTATAGTAAAACAAACCTCTGCAAAATGTTCCCACCAAAGGTGTGGATGCATCAAACCCATCATGGGCTAGTCCAACACAAGGTATATCTTTTGACTCTTCACTGAAAACATGACTCCTTCCATGAGAAAATTCATCCTTTCTCAGGCAATGGGCATGTGCTTGGAACTCATCATCTGCATCCCAAAATTCCTTAAGCACAGATAATTTAGAATGCACCTCATGTGCATGTGTATTGTAGGTATCCAATGGCTGCAAATTAAGTCTTTGCAGCTTCCCACATGTCATGACAATGCCATTCACACCAAAGAACTTATTGCAGAAGTTAAACTCTTTACCTCCCACATCCTTTATTCCCAAGGTGTCTCTATCCACCCAATCAATTGATGAACAAGGAATTTTTTTTTTTGATCTATATGGTATGTGATCAGCCACCTCCTCTGGATCAGATTCTACCATCCATAAGAAGTTGTCAGAATGTATCTCTTCCCAAGCATATCTGTCAGACAACCCTTCACTGGTGCGATAAATTCTATTACATCTTTTATCCTCTATTTTTGTGATAATTTTAGTTACCCAATCCCTAAATAGATGATCATGTTTGCTTGTTAATTCACTTGAAATGTCCTCAGACATAATTCTCATAGTTAAGAACTCCTTTATGCCCTTCTGCATACCAACAGGTGCTTGGCCAAAATAATCTTCATCAAGGCTCTTTACAAACACCTGCAAATCTGCTCCTCCCTCATGGTTGTCCTCCACATGATGTCCCTCAATTATACCCAAAACATTTTCTTCCATGAACAATTAAAGGTGTGACATTTTCAAATCATTTTGAAGTTGACAGATCTGCAACTTTGACTCTCTAAGGGATATCTGTGTGCTCTTCAATAAGTCAATAGTGATCTCTAACTTATTGGTGAGCCTTTCTACTTCTTCTTCTTCCTTCTTGACTACACAGTGATACATTTCAGCCATTGTGAGGAGATGGTATCTATCATACAGTAGGTTCATATAGCTCTCCTTCATCTTGGCCATTCCTTATTTCAATGATATGCACTCCTCCAGTAAGGATTCTCCTTCCATTTCTCCTCCAGAAGCTTTCCAACAACATCTAGCCACCAAGGCATTGATGTCAACAAGGTTTTTTAAGGCTGCCTTAAGCTTTTCTCTGTCCTCCTCAAGTGGTCCACTCAAATGATGTGGCTCACAAAGAAGATCCTGGACCAAGGTTTTTTCCTCTAATAGTTGACATATAAAACTACTTTTCTTGTGGCATGGATCCACAACACAAAACGCATTCTCATCAAACAAGTCAGCCTTTGAATTTTCTGCAAAATCACTTCCATGGTGTGAAGTAGAGGGTATCTCTGAAGGCTGGAATGACATGTGATATTTACAAGAATCAGAAAGAATATCATGCCTTGGATTTTCAGCTTCATCATGCTGCAAGAGAGTCCAAAATTCTGAACTGTGCTCATCTCTCTGCATCAGATTTTTCTCCTTCAACACTCGACTGGTGGGAGCTTGTCTTCCACTTCATTGGGAAGTTTCGATGATGTCTTTTCCTTCCCCCATGCATCATATAGTTGTGGGTGTACATGGCTGCTGAAAAAATCAGACATGTTACTGTCCCTGTTTTTTACCTTATCATCTTTCTGAAGGGATACTAAGGTGGCCTGCTGCTCCACCAATTTTCCTGGTTCACACCTGAGCGGTGTGGCCTTGTTTTCTTCTTCATTCTGTGGCTTAGGATGCAACTGTAAATCTGATTTTTGTACCTATTTTGGATATGATTCAAAATATTTCTCACCACCCATACATGAGGGAAAACCTTGAGCAGTGATCTAGAGATCACCCACCCAAAAACTTGAAGTGCCTTCATCTTCAACTCCTTCACCTATGCAACCACCTTGTGCTGATTTGCACTTCACCTCATGGATCTTTTATTTTCCTTGATCACTTGAATAAATAAGTGAATCATGTCCTTTTTCTAGGATTGAGAATGGATTTGGGACCTTGTCCTCCTCTTCATCCTTCCCATCCAGACGGTTTGGACTAACCAACCCTTCTTATTTTTCCTCATCAATACTTTCATTAGAAGCACTACATGTTTCTTCCTCTGGAAAGTTTATGACCTTATCCTTTGAAGGGTGGTTTGTCACTGGCTCTTGCTTTTCCAAGAAATTTGATGAAAATTAATTCTCTAGAATAGTACTCCTGTCACCACTTTTGGAAGATCTACTAAAATAAAAACCAAACAATCTCATAATACTTGGGCCAACATATGTCTTTGATGCATGTTCTCTTTTGGATTTTCTTTCTTCTTCCTTACTCACATAGTTGGAAAAAATGGGTTCCTCTACGGATGATTTGATGGCATTGAAAGAATTATCATCCACATCCTTGGGATCAAATCCAAATCTGAAATAAAAATAATCTTTGAAAGGAATAAATTTACAAATATTTTCCCCCAATGCAAGATACTCTTTGTAGTGCTAGGGCAAGTTTTCACTTGCATCTATCATCTTTGCTAAATCCTTGTTAGGATTAGCCATTGGTGGTTCAACCATTCTGTATTCATACTCCTCATTTTCAAAAAATTAAACATCATGGTCTCTTTACATTTGCAATCCAACATTAGCATAGATCACCTCTTCTTCTTCAATCACTGGTAGCAACCTCATGGTTGCAATTTTGACTTACTGATCTGCAATGTTAATCAACAGAGAGCCTTCTTTCCACAGGAGTGGAGGAAAGTGACCTGATACCACTGTGATGTCCAAATTATGGTGTACATACCTTAACACTCTCCAATTCTGTTAATTATATTAAAATTTCTGAACTTGAATTAATTTACACAATGACTTCTCTGACTGGGAAAATAAGGGGTTTATTTTGGGAAATTTTGTAGAAAAAAGGAATGAGTAGTGGGAAGAAAAAAAAGAAAATTAGAAATTGAATTTACTCTCCCCTAACACATTTATATCTAGTTCCATTTAGGGTTCAGAGTCTGCATTGTAGAAACTTACTACCACGCTTCTAGGCAGCCAAACCGTGCAATTAAGGAGAGTAGTTCGGTTTGTTTCAACCAGGGGATTCTGGAAAATTGTAGAGGTTTATTACAGAATTAATATAACATAAATAAATTATTTATACATTTCATTTATTTTCTGGAAAGTTCTAATAATTTTTTGGTGAATTTGGGATTTTTGGCATTCTTGGCCAAGGAGAACCCTGCGCAGAGGAGGATGCAAAAGGGTGGTACGACCCAAACCAAAAATGGTTCTGGATATTGATATGGGAAGGTATTCCTTTTACTGACCTACAGGAACTTACAAATCTCATTTTGAGTTTAAAAAACCTATTTTGCATCAATTTCAATAAAACTAGTTATTAAAAACTAGTAATCTAGCTAGGGTCTTAAAAAGACTATTAAATCATCTTAAATTCAATTCTGTGAAACCTGAGATTTATAAAAGAGATAAATACGGGTTCTCTGAAAATTAAAATTTATTTCAATCCCTTTCCCATCATGAAATATTCATTACAACACTCATATTCACTCAATTCCCCCCATACACTGATAAAATAGGATCTTTTAATGAAACTGAGATGATATTCTTCAGGGTCTGAGATATCTAGACCTGATAAATGTAATTTTCAGAATATACTAACAATAAATAACATACATAACATTATTTACTTACCATTACAAGAGGCTTCCAACATTAAGGGGCAGGAGGCCCGAATCTTGACCAGCAAGGGGCTGTGAGCATAGGTGAAGCATGGGCTTCACTGGAGCTCGACCTGAACTTGATGGAGGCTGTAATGAATTCTGGAATAAGCTTCAATGGATCAAATTAGTGCTCCATAAACCTGCAATAGATAGAAAGGGATATGGAAGAGAAGGGAAGAGGGATTTTGGGGATCATCACCCAATGGTCTGAGGCACAACACTCAGAGAGTATGCTCACATAGCATAACCACAATGTAAAATCATCCAAACTGAGTCAATGGGGTCTATTTCACCTTTAATATATTGTTGAGTGACCTTCTTAGCAAGTGAGGATCCAAGGTGACCTATGAGAGAAAGTCAACCCTCAACAAACCCTAACCCTAGCCACATAGGTGCCTCCTTTGGGGAATTTAGCAAGTAGGACCATGTGAAATTATTCCCGAGTTAAAATCCTCCTTCATAATTAGAAACTTCCCCCTCTCTAAGCCAAAAGTTGCTTCTTTTGAGTTATGACACATTTTTTGCTTTTCCAGACTCATAAGGAAACTGTTCTTTCCTTTGAAAAATTTCCTGCTTGTCTCTTACTGCTTTTGTGAGCTCCATAAGAGGCAATTGTGCCCTCCTTTGAAAAAATTGCCTGCTTTATCCTTGACTACTTTTTTCTTGCTTTTGGTACTTTCCTCTTTGTTTCCTATGACAGCTTTTGTCATAGTGTTTCCTCTTTCCTTCGTTGGCTAGTAGACTTGCCCAATGTACCCCACCTGACTAGGAAGCTTATTTACACCTCATTAATTAGAAATAATAATTAAAATGGAAAATAAAACTTAGATACATGCCTTACTTAATTAATTATTACAAAATTTCCCTAGGGAGCATGATTAATGTCAAATTGAGCCCCTCCTAGGAGTCCAGTATGGTCAACACTTTAATGGCCGCTTTGAGGGGACATGACAATATTTTTCCTTGAAGAGTTCATACATTTACAATTGTTTTGGTTTATTTTTTCTAACTTATCATAAATCATCTAACAACATATACATTGCAACTTTTGAAGTTGCAAAACCTCACAAAGAGGTGGCCTAAACAATCTCACATAGAAGAACATATATCATAAGCACCTGTTGAGATAAATTCTAGCCCCCACTGATGCTTCTATTAAATTTAAGTAAAACACTCTATTTATAAAATAAATAAAACACAAAAAGTTCAATTCATGCATGTATAAACACACACATCTTATTAACACCCAAGGGTTATCCCCCCCATCTAAGAAACCGAGGAAGAAGAATAAACTACAAGGAGTATTTGCAAGGCATTGGCACCTTCTTTATGAATAATTAGTTATGGGAGGGTCTCATTTATGGAGCCTTATTCTCTCTTATATCCTCTAAAACCCACTAATTTTTTCACAAAAGGAATTGTTGAGTGATGAGAGTTAAGGCCTTGGTTATAAATTTATTGGAAATTCCTTAGACCTAAAACTTTATGGAGTTAAATGTGCAGTGATATTCTCTAGGGATGATGAGATCTATGGGATACAATCTACTTAGGGGTTAAAGGTGATCATATCTCAAGGTGTTGAAGCTATGGTAGTCTCAATAAAAAAAGGAAATAAGGCAAAAGGGCACTCTAGTTAACTTGGTTCTTAGGGAAGAAGTTAAAATGAACAAGGTTATTGGAATGGTAGAGAAAATTGTGGTTCAGTATTTCCAAGGAAGGCACATGGGGGAGAACAACCTTGAAGAGCATATTCTCTCCAACTGGATGCCTTTGGTAGGGTACTCACTATAATTTTATATCCTTTCTAGACACAGGTTGGATTTCACTTTTTATTATGGATTGCATGTGGAGAAATTTCTAGCATCTCAATGGAAGAGTGACTCAACCTCTTGACATTAAAAAGGTGGACTTCTTTTTGGACACACAATCTGAAAAATATTGACATTACGCTTATGTGGGTTAAAATGCCAAGGCTTCCTATATATTTATATTATCGTGATGTTTTTATAGAGATATGTAATTCTCTCGATCATTTATATGAAGCTCATATAACTTTTTGTTCTTCTTGATCCATTGTGGTGGCTCACATTTTTGTAGGGTTGGATCTTAGGGAGGCCTAGAAAATACTATGACCTTGAAGAATGGATCACACTCGTTTTATGACTCTTGAATGCATAGGAGTTTCTTTATGATGTATATGATGCCACAAATATGGACCTATAGTTGTGGATTGTAATCTAGCTTTTAGGAATAAGATTTGGGTCCATAAGTTGTCAAAATATTCGAAGGATGGGAAGGGTGGAAATTATGGGATGGAATAAATTCCCACTAAGTTTGTGGGTATGAAGGAGAATTATACTTTGTTGAAATATGTATCTTTATTTTAGAGGGATATTGAGTCCAAGGGGGTTTAAGAGACTATGCAATCACTTGAATATCCCAATGACATGATACACACTCTTTCTGCTTGGGCCATTAAAAGTGGAAGCTTCACTAGATCAAGGAATTTAAACATCAAACAAAGGTATGATTTTACAGAAGCTATCCCCTCTCAAATTTCCATCTAGTCCCAAAATAAATATTATGTTTGGATCATTCTTAACTATAGATGTTTTGCATTCATGTGATTGGGGGGTATTTCCTTATTGGTTTATTTGGATTTAGTGACAAACATCAATCCCCTATGTGTGAATTTAGTGATTCATTAGGAGGATGTTAAATGTTGGGAACTCTACCATAGGTTGTGTATCAATTAATCTTTTGAAGGGGGAGGTTTCTTATATCTACATGGAGGCGGTGAAGGAAGGAAATCCCGAGTTTCTCATTGCTATAGTGACGAAATTTCATCACTATATAAATGTTATGGACTATGTGTCACAATAGAGATAATCGTTTGGGACATTTTCATTTTTTTCAAAAATTTAAACTGTTTTTCCATGAAAAATTAAATTTTATCTTATTCGTGACAAACTGTCATGGGACTTTTGAACCATATGTAGTAGTGATACTTGAGCATAAGAAGGATCCTAATCGCCTAGTTGTGGATGAATCTGTTAACGATGAGAATTCGATGATATGCCTTAATCCCCAAAGAATGGAAACGTTGTAACTATTTAGGGGCGATACAGTCCTTAAGGTTCCTCGCTCTACCATTTTGGTTTCCACGCTTGCATTTGAGCTTGAGTTTTTTTACCAGATCTTGCATTCTCTCCATTTTTTTAACACTATGGAAATGGCATGTGCATGGTAAGAAGAGAAAGTATACAATTTTCACAATTGAGGGCCTTGAATTCACTCCATTTGTTTAACACTATTGAAATGACACATGTAAGGTAAGAAGAGAAAGGATACAATTTGCATAGTTAAGGGAAATGATAGTTGTGGAAAGCATGCAATTAGAATGAACAGAGTTGTTACATCAAATCTAAGAGTAAGGTAGGGGTATGTGGTGTCTATTCATTAGTTCCCATATGTCAAGTATAGGAAGCATGTCCATATTATTCCTATATATGACACTATCGAGGGTCTTATAGGTGACCCGTTTGATGCCTACTTGAAACATGAGTACTAGTTTTTAGTGCCTACTTATGTATGTGAATTCCCGTGTAATACTAACTATTTTATTATCATACCACACACAACTAATTGTTTTATTATCATACCTACAGCTTACTTCATGGAATCCTATCGCCCTGTGCGAGAAGGGGACCTATTTATTATGTGAGGGGTGGTGCAACTTAGAATTTAAAATCGTGGAGATGGATCCTGGTGACTA
This sequence comes from Pseudotsuga menziesii, assembly GCA_001517045.1. Classification (NCBI taxonomy): domain Eukaryota; kingdom Viridiplantae; phylum Streptophyta; class Pinopsida; order Pinales; family Pinaceae; genus Pseudotsuga; species Pseudotsuga menziesii. The sequence goes on along the minus strand of LPNX011195719.1, from coordinate 204,304 downwards.
TTGTACTGTTTCTATGGAAATTGAATTTTTTTGTGAAGGAGATACAATACGACGAGAAGATGAATCAATATTGAATGAAATGGGTTATGATGATATTGATAGTCTCTGGAAACAAATGGCACAAATCAGGGAACTAGTTGAACTACCCTTTTGACATCCACAACTTTTCAAAGCTATTGGTGTGAAGCTTCCTAAGGGTGTTTTTCTTTAGGGTCCTCCTAGTTCAGGAAAAACCATTATTGACAAGGCAATGGAAAACGGGACTAGATATTTCTTTTTATTAATTAATAGTCTTTAAATTATCTCAAAAATGGTTGGATATAGTGAGCACAATTTCATACAGGCCTTTAAACAAGCAGAGGACAATTCTCCCTCCATCATTTCCATTGATGAGATTGAATCCATAGCTCTAAAGAGGGAGAAAAAAAATGGTGAAGTAGAGAGATGCATTGTATCTCAACTCTTGACATTGATAGATGGACGCAAATATATAGCTCATGTGATTGTGATGGGAGCAACAAATAGGCCCAACAACATTGATCCAGCACTTAGAATATTAGGTAGGTTTGATTGGGAATCTAAAATTGGGGTTCCAAATGAAGTTGGTCGATTAGAGGTTCTTCGCATTCACACAAAGAACATGAATCTTGCTAAAGGGGTAAACTCCTAAATCCTAACCTATTCCTTTATTTCTCTTGTGCTCTCTTTATCCACACAACATAAAATCATTGTTATTGTCATGCTACATGTTGCAAACGTTGAACATACTGCTAAGACCACATACTGACATGTGGGGGTAGACCTTGGAGCTCTTTTCACTGATGTTGTACTGTAGTGTATCAGAGAAAAATGGGCATAATTGATTTGGATGACAACAATTGATGCTGAAATTCTAAATTCTATGGTCATTACAAATGAGCACTTGAGGACTTCTTTGGGCACCATCAACCCCACTGCCCTCCATGAGACTGTGAGTAGTTATAAACTTGTCTATATTTTATATAGACAGAGCCTGAGTGAGATTTGTAATTTCCGTTTCAATTGCTTTTATGTGAAACATGATATATATCTCCATTGAAGTTAAACATTTAATTTATTAGGTTTCCTAGGCTCCAAATGTTTCATGGGAGGATATTGGGGGTCTAGAAAATGTCCAAAGAAAAACAAAATTTGTCCTCAAAAGGTGTCCTCTTCTATGGAACTCTAGTTATGGTAATTTGTTGCTTGCTAAGGCCATCGCCAATGAGTGCCAGGTCAAATTTATCAGTCTAAAAGGGCCAAGCTCCTCACGATGTGCTTCATATAAAGTGAAGGCAATGTGAGTGATATTTTTAATAAATTGTTACTTAGGAAAGTAACATTTTTATCCGAATATACCTACATGAGCTCAACTTGATAGATATATTGAACATTTTCCGAACACAATTCCTAGCTCCAAACCTAGAGCAATTCCTAGCGCAGTTCCTTGTTGGATGTTTTCTAGGCGCATTTATTGGCTCTATACTTAGCGCTATACTTGGCGCGATGTCGAATGTTTTTCCTGATGAAATTCATGGAGCAATTCCAGTCGTTAACCCTGGATTAATATATGGTGCTATGATATTTAGGTCGTTGTTTTAGGGGCTATTCCTGGTGTTATATGGGATTCTTTTGTGGACGGTAATTGGGACGTTAATTGAGATGTTAATTGGGATGATAATTATGATGCTAATTTGAAAACTAATTAGGATGTTAATTGGGACGCTAATTATCATCCAAAATAGCGTCAACTTTTAAAAAGGAACGATAATTGGGATGCTAATTGGGACACTAATTGGGATGCTAATTGGGATTCTAATTGGGATGTTGATTGGGATGCTAATTGGGACATTAATTAGGTTTCTAATTAGCATCCAAAATAGTGCCAACTTTTAAAAAGGGACACTAATTGGGATGCTAACTGGGATTCTAATTGTAATGCTAATTAGGCTTCTAATGGGGATGCTAATTTAGACGCTAATTGGGACGTTAATTAGGATGCTAATTAGTGTCCAAAATAGTGCCAACTATTTAAAAGGGACGCTAATTGGGATGCTAATTGGGATGTTGATTGGGACACTAATTAGGACACTAAATGGGACGCTAATAAGGGCGCTAATTGGGATGCTAATTAGCATCCAAAATAGCACCAACTTTTAAAAAGAGACGCAAATAACGCCATTAAAAGTGCCATCCTGTGGAAAAGCATCCAGTTTGTCAAAAAATTGATGAAAAATACACTAAAAGTGATGGTGGGTGCTAAAAAGGAATCTAAAAGAGATGCTAATCACAGAGTTTTGTTGTAGTGAATGGTGATTTCATTAGTGCTATAGTATATGTTTTTCTCATCGGTAGAGCTTGATGGCCCAATGAATTGGGATTCTTCCCTCGGAATTTATTGGAATTCCAAGGTGCATTTCCTCCTTGTGAAGGAGTCATCTAAGATAATTGGTTACTTGCTAGGAAAGGCCACTCCATTTAAGAGTGAGGTTAATGGATGGGTTGTTTCCCCCTATCATTGTACTTATTTTCAAGGGATAATTTTCCCCATGCATTTTTCTAGTGTTTTGTGTAGGATGACCCATCATGAAATTAACACCCACTTGTAGACAATAATTCCAAGTGGCATTTGCGTTCCAAGGTTTGAAGCTTCTATCAGGAATATTAACACTCCACAGTAAGGGTTTTTCCCCATAAAAAGAACTTGGGAAATTGTTGGAAACTCCAAGATCATTTTTATTCCCTCGAATAGTATGTGTGGCATGAACATGACCAACCCAACCATAGTAAAAACCTATGCTCGCTAGATCATACCCACCATTGGAATAAATTAACAATCTAGTCCTTAGTGTATGCTTTCTTTTTAGCTTCCCAGTGGTTTAGACTATGTTAGTTGGATACCTATTGCATATTTTGTCTATCTTATCCACATTAGCACCCTCATTTTGCTTTTACTCTGATATTTTGGAGATAAATTTCCCATCTTGGTTTTATCTTGATTTTTATGAGTTAAATAATCTTTATTCTATTTTTCTCCTAGATTAGGATGATCTAGGTGCACTAGGATTACTTGGGTAAGTTTGCTACTTTTTTAATCAACATATTCCATCTTTTTCTCCTAAAATACACTCATTTCTTGATTTTTGGTCACTCATGGCCTACCTAGTCTTACTTATCCAATTCGTGACCATTAGCTATGAGTTGGGATTAACACTTTTCTAGTTGGGGAATTTAGTAACATCTAATCATGCCACATGGGATCCATTTGAATTTCCTCCTATTTTTTTTTTCCATTGAAGTTGTATTATATATGTACACATATTGTTGAATAAGGATTAATGGAAATTATTCCAATTAGTGTTCAATTATATTGTGTTCTAGCACATTTCTTCTTCATTATTTTCATGTGCATATTTTTTAGGATGATTTTTGTCTCAATATATTCCTGTAAAATTTCACATGGTATAAGAGCATGGTCAAGAATCAAATCTCACTCTAATACTTACATTGTAGCACTAGGATTAGTGGATTTACTGCAAAAATATTGAGGAAAATACATATGGTTAATTTGGTTCATCCAAATTGGTCTTCTTAGGTGTGAGGCACTCCTAAATGTGAACATTGTCAAAATACATCTTGATTGAGCTAATAAAATTTCCCTTTTGAGTGTTTTGTTGTAGGTTTATTGTCTCATCAAAGGAGAGGTGCAACAAAGAATGGATATGCCTCAAGTAATGAATATGAATTCCTTCAACTATCTTGAATTGAAATCCAAAATTAATAATCTATTGCACAGTAGGGGTACCTATAGAGTTATAATTGATTTAGAGAATGAGACAAATGAAACAACTAAGAAATAAAAGTGGCATAAATGAAAGGATGAATCCTATGGCATGCTTTGTCTCTTTATCTCTCTATAACTTCTATTTTGAGGTTTTGAAAACCACAAATGAAGTGTGGACCAAGCTCGAGTCCCTCTTTGGAAAGCAAGATGAGATCAGAGGTCATCAATTAGAGAATGAGTTGATCTCATTGATTCAAAGAGGTTTCAATACCAATGAGGATTTCTTAACCAAATTCAAGTCAATAGTACTTCTTCTCAAGCAATGTGGAATTGAGAAGAAAGAGGATTAATTCATTCTTTCCATCCTATAAAAAATGGGTCTTGAGTACTAGATGTTTGTGTCTATATTCCATTCTACTAAGCTTGTAATTCAAAATTGGACGATAACATCCCTGGATGAATTCATAGCTTCTCTCACAAAAAATAAAGGAAATTTAGTTCAAATGGGGGCTCTTAAGACCTCCAACTACCATGCACTTAAAAATTGTTGAAGCAAGAATTCCAAGTCTAAAGGGAAGCAAAAATTAAATCAGAAAAAGTGAATGTCAGATGATGAAGATAGTTCTAATTTGGTTGGTGATTATCTCAAGAAGAAGAAGAAGAAGAAGAAGGGGAGATCGAAGTGTTCCTATTATAGGAAAGGTTCCCATTCTCGGAAATATTATTTTAAAAATAAATCGGGCATGATGACCCAATTTCTCGAGAGGCATAACAATAATGTTCTTTAATTTACAAGGAAGAAAGAAGCAAGAAATCTTGTTGATCCTCAGGAGCACTGCCTTAATGTGCACCACCAAGGTAATGAGTTGTATGCATTGAGTGCAATATCTAAATCCATTTCCCATACTTATAATTTACATACATATTCTAATATGTCTAGATCATAAATATTTATTCCTTCCTTGGATGAGTCACCTATCAGTTCACTAGAGCCATCTCTTAATACTTGTGTGTTTCTAGTAGTTTTAGACTTTCCTCCATCCAAATCCATTTGGATTCTTTCTATTCTAATTTGGAAGATAATATAAAAATTGATATGTAGTATATGACATTATCCAACCCACTCTCTCAACCATTGGATGAACATAATGTTGATGTATTTGTAACTTCAGAATGTATTCACTTGTATGTTTCTTATTGTATTTCATTATACCCCGACAAGTATGTTTTTTCCTCTGATCAAGAAAATAATTAATATAATTAAGTCATGTAAATTCATTGAGGTTAATCCTCCATTGTAAGTCGGGGCAATAGACCCCACAGTTTAGTCATATTAGGGTTATTAGACTGTCCTAGAGAAGTCAGCCATGTAGAGTAATTGTCAAGTGGAAATTAAGTATAAATAGAGAGTGAGACTCTCTATTTGACACACACACACTCACTCAACAATAGCGCATGAGTGAGAGAGGAGTAGCTCGCACAAGTGAGAGAAATAATAGTTGTCGGAGACCATCTTTGTACTTTTGGGTTTTACTTTTGCTATTGGTTCTCATTCTATATTTGAGGAAGTTGTGGGGTTTTCTCCTTTATGGTTTCCCCAAGGAAAAATACGTGTGTCTCTTGTCTCTTGTGATTATTGTTGTGTATTTTATTCTCTCATATAAAATCCTAGATCATAGTGATTAAACGATAAAAATCTAACATGGTATTAAAGCTAACCTGAGAAGAAGATACTCTGTAGCTGCAGAAGCTAGGGATTCTTAATTTTTGTTTTTTTGTCCACATATCATTAGCAAAAGGAGTCTGGGATAATTCTCCTTTGAAGGGTGCATCTTCCTATCGAAGCATAATTTGATTCTAGGCATTTTCAGTTTTTGGCCTATCACTTATGTGGGAAATTAGGGCTTTTCACATAAGTGGAATCTGTCGAAGCATAATTTGATTTCGGGCATTTTCAGTTTTTGGCCTATCACTTATGTGGGAAATTAGGGCTTTTCACATAAGTGGAATTTTTGAGTGAGCCTAGTATCGTATTGCTCTCCTCCTCAAAATAGAAATTTAGAGACCAAGATCAAAAAATTTAGTTGGGTAACACTCTAGGAAAGGAAAATCCTAATTTGACCTCGGACCAGAAAATCAGCACTGCAAAAGATCAGCTCGAGATCTAGTTCAGGCATCTCAAATTGGTAAGATCTAAATATTTTTGTATTTCCATTTTAGGTTCTCATTAAAGATGTCTCATCACACCAAGTTTGATGAAAATCTTGAAGGATCTAACAACTTCCAAGCATGGAAGTATAGTATTTTGCTTGTTCTTGAAGAAAATGAATTGGACACCTACATAAGTGGAGAGGTTCCAATTCTAGAGGGAGATGAGGCTAAATCCTTACATAAGAAGAACTTGGTCAAGGATAAGAGGATTATTTCTGATTCTATCAAGGATCACCTTATACCACATGTGTCTTCCTTAAAGACACCTAAAGATATGTTCAATTCCTTGACCAAGTTATTTGAAGGGAAGAATATAAATCAAAAGATGACTTTACGAAATCAGTTGAAGAATGTAAAGTTCCAAAATTAAAAGACCATACAGTCATACTTTAGAAGGTTCTCTCAAATCAAAGAATAACTTGAAGCTATGGAAGAACAAGTAGAGAATGGAGAAATTGTGATGACCACCTTGAATGGTCTCCCTAGGTCATGGGCCACCTCTATTCAAGGGATTTTTGCTAGAATAAAGTTAATCACTTTCAGTAGACTATGGGAGGAATGATCAAAAGAATAAGATCGAGTAGTAGCTTGAGAAGAAAAGACAGAAAATGAAGATCAAGCTCTCACAGTACACACCAAGAAAATCAGAAAGGACCACTATCATCTCAATAAAGCTAAGCATTCACACCAAAATCAGAAAGAAAACCCTAGAAGATCTAACAAAGATCTATATAGTGTCAGATTCTATACATGTGATGAGAAAAAACACTTCACGAGAGATTGTCCTAGAAGTAAAGGTGGCTCTCACAAGAAGAAGGACAATAAAAGAAGACATCATGCTCACACTGCAGAGGATGATGAACCTCCCAGGAAGAGAGCTAAAGAAGAAAGTGAAGATTCTTCAAGCGATGAAGAGTATGTTTTGACTTATGCCCTCACGGGAACTATTACACATGGAAGCAATGATTGGATCATAGATAGTGCAGCTTCCAAGAATATGACCGGATTTAAAGAATATGTTTTGAACCTATCCAAACATGAGTCACCCCACAAAGTGAAACTTGGGGATGACTACCAGTATCCTATAAAAGGAAGTTGTGAGCTTCCTATAAGCTAGACTCTGGAAAATGTATGAAGATGAAGGATGTATTTTTTGTAACAGGACTAAAGAAGAATCTTATCTTCATATCTGCATTGGATGCAAAAGGTATGAGGGTTGGATTTGTAGATGGCCAAGTCTTTATGTGTCCAAAGAGAAATACTATAGATGATGTATTAGTAATTGCAGAGCAAGAGGGAGGCTTATACAAATTAAAGGGCCAACCAAAACAAGGTTTGGTCCATGACTCAGTAGAGCCAAGTGAACTTTGGCATATAAGGGTTGCGCATATGCACTATAGGGAACTACCACTTGCAATAAAATATGTTGAAGGTCTTTCAGAAATACAAGAAAAGCATGAAGGTTTTTGCAAAGGATGTGCAAAGGGAAAGAACACAAAGAAGACATTTCCAAGTAGTGAGAGAAAAGCAAACATAATCTTGGAAATTATCCACTATGATGTATGCAGTCTGATGTCATCAAGTTCATTCAGTGGGTATGTATATTATGTTTCTTTCATTGATTATTCTTCTAGGAATACATGGATATACTTCTTGAAAATCAAGGATGAAGTATTCAGTAATTTTAAGGAATTCAAATCCTTGATCAAGAACCACACAGAGAAGAAAATCAAGAAATTTCAATCAAACAATGGCAGAGAGTTCACATCAGATGAATTCAAGGAATTATGTAGAGATTCAAGGATTAAGAGGGAGTTGACCACTCCATATAATCCAAAACATAATGGAGTTTCCGAAAGGAAGAATTAAACAACTATGGAAGAAGCAAAGGCAATGCTTCATGATCAGGATCTTCTTATGCATATATGGGAAGAAGATGCTAGGACAATTGTGTATGTGCATAATCGTACTCCACATATAGTACTTGAGAACAAGACACCAAAATAATTATTCCCTGGAAAGAAACCAAAATTCAGCCATATCAGAATATTTGGCTGCCTGGTGTACATACACATTCCAAAAGAAAAGAGGACGAAGTTAGGTCCTTCAAGAAAGAAGGGTATATTTGTGGGATATATTGAAACCTCGAAGGATTACAGAATATATTTCATAGGATTCAAGCAGATCGACATCAGTAAGGATGTGATATTTGATGAAGACTCATCTTACAACAAATATAGAAACAGACATGTTGAAGACCTTGAAGAAACAGAAGTACCCAAGATCCAAGATACAACAATGAATGAAGCAAATCCAAAAGAAGATCAAGAAATGGAAGAACCTCATAAACCTATAGATCCACCCTATGAGAATAATTATTACAAGTGGAAACCTCTATGGGTATGAGAGACTATCCTAGGTGTAGAGATATATGGTGCCCCATAAGAAATGCACAGAAAAAGGAAGAGAACTAGGTCCTACTCTAGTTATGTATCCCTACTGTGTGACATCATTAATAAAGAACCTTCCAACTATGAAGAAGCAATAGAAAAGAAAGAATGGAAGGATGCTATGATTGAGGAGTACCAGTCAATCATGAAGAATGATGCCTGGGATGTGATCCCAAGACCAGAATGGAAGTCTATTGTGACTTCCAAGTGGATCTATAAGATCAAGCATGCTGCAGATGGCAGCATAGAGAAATATAAAGTGATATTTGTGGCACATGGATTCTCCCAAAAGGAAGGAATAGATTATGAGGAAAATTTTATACATGTAGCTAGATACACTTCCATCAGATCAGTACTTTCTCTAGCCGCAGTGATGAAATGGAAGATACACCAGATGGATGTCAAGACTACATTCTTGAATGGTGTAGTGGAAGAGGAAGTGTATGTGGGGCATCCACTCATATTTTGGAAATATTATAGGGAGAATAATGTGTGCAAATTGAAGAAGGACTTGTACGGTTTGAAACATGCACCCAGGACGTGGTACGGTAGGATTGACAACTTCTTGACTAGTTTGGGATTTACCAAGACTAAAGTAGATTCCAACCTTTACTACAATGTTGAGGAAGGGTACCCAGAGATAATATCCCACTCTATGTAGATGACTTGTTTGTGACAGGTGAGGATGACTTGATTGCTGACATGAAGAGGGATATTTTTTTTGAGTTCGAGATGAGGGACTTGGGTATGATGCACTACTTTCTAGGCATGGAGGTGTGGCAGAATCTAGATGGAATATCCCTTGGACAAAGGAAGTATGTACTGGAGATACTAAATAGGTTCGAGATGATGGATTGTAAGGCCATGCACACACCTATGGCATCGAACTTGAAGCTATTGGGTGATTCTTCATCAGATTCAGTTGATGGCACGATGTATCATCAGATGATTGCATCGTTAATGTACCTGATGAATATGAGACCACATATTTTCTTTGTTGTCAACACATTGAGCCAGTTCCTAACAGATACGATACATGTTCACCTAATTGTTGCAAAGTATATTTTGAGGTACCTGAAGGGTATAGTTGATTATGGGCTCAAGTATGAGTAAAATCAGATGACTAATCTGGAGGGTTATGTGGATTCGGATTGGGCAGGAAGTTCCATTGATAGGAATAGAACTTCGGGGTGTTGCTTCAATATGGGATTAGGTGTGATATCTTGGTTTAGCAGGAAGCAGTCCTGCGTGGCACTGCATACAGCTGAAGCAGAGTATGTTGCAACTTGTTCGGCTATGTTATAGATGATTTTACCACACATTGTTGATCACAAGTTTATGACCTTCCTTGTCCCTCTGCAGACTCTTTAGACCCCATGGACAAATATTATACTTTGATGTTTCGAATTTCATCCCTAAAAACACCTGTTTATTGTTGTACATGACTTTTAATCCCATACTCCTTTGTACACGTGACTTTTGAGCTCAAACCCGTGTACATCGGGATGTGTGAATAAATCCAAATATTTTTGGATTTTTCCTTCATGTGTGTCCAAACCACTTGAATCTTGGCCTTCCATATGCCTTGATATCACTCACATTTGACCCTGCATTACCCCTTTGGAGTGCTATATAAGGAACCTCTTGGATACATTGAGAAAGAGGAATTGAAGAGCAACAAAACTATAGTCCATTGATGCCATAGCTTGCATACACTTGAGTCTGCATCCCTTTGTCCCTTTGGAGCACTTTCTGTTCTTCCCAAGTTTTCCTTTTCTTGTGAGCTTTCTATTGAGAGATGGAGAATTGAGGTGGTGGAGGCCCAAGTGGAGGACTCGGTTTCTTTGATTTGTAGACGTGCTAAGAGAGGTTGTTGCTTGCGTAATCTATGATTTGATAAATAGAAATACCTTTTCCTGTCCAATAATGTGCATTTGAATGAATATTCAATCCATGGATATTTTTAATTTCTTATACATTATTGATTATATATGCTAGAGTAGATCTAACACCATATTATATAGCATGCTTGTCTTGTTTGTTGTTGTTGAGAGAAAATTGCTAGCGCAAGTAGGATTGGAAAAAGCTCAACGAGGATCTACTTCAACCATCCGGAATAAGGTATGATTTGAGGTCCCTTAGTGTTAAATGTTTTGTTTCTCTTTCATATTGGGAAGGGATTTATTTCTCATGTCTATATGTCTGTTGTGGTACACCCCATGCCATAGGAAGTTTCTCTCCGTAACAGAATTGGCGACCATACTGGGGAGGTTCCTAGTTGTTTCTCTTTGGGGGTTTTTGGTATTCAATGTACTTGAATTGACCTGATTTCTCTATTTTTGTGTCGGGTCTAGGGGCATGTTTTCCTAGTAGAGTCCCGAAGGAGTGAATTTTTTCTCAGCTTGTCTGTTTTCCTTATTTTTCTTCCTTTTTCTTCCTGTACGCGGGTTTATCTTTCACAGTTGCGTATACACGCAGGTTTACTGAGAACAATCGCATATGCCTTGATTTTCAACCCTAGTGGGAGGATTAAGTGTTTTTGGGTGAGTTTGTATCATTGATGAGTCTTATTGGATGCTTCTGGAGTACGTATACATCCTTTGTTTCTGACTAGAGACTGCTTTTAGTTTGATTTTTAGAAATTTTCTTGTCATTCATTTTCTACTTTTTTGTTTTAATATTAGTGCATTAGGTCTCTTTTACCTTGGTGGTTTTCTTGGATTTTGTTTGTGAGTGGTTGCATAGTATGAGGGTTGTAGATTCATGTTTTTGCTTTCATATCTCATTTAATTAAAAAATACAAAAATATTTTTCTTTTTCATAGTTATGCATTGCTTGCATTTTTGCATTGGAATGGTACTTGCATTAGGTTTGCTTGGTGAATTATAGTGATATTTTAATATAGGAATGATTTCACTTACATTTGAAGGAACAATTTTGCACTTCATGTAGTAGCATACCTTGTTTTTCATTCTACACATTGCATTTGCATTGCTTGTTAGGTGTGCATTATACTTCATGTTGTGTCATAACACCATAAGTTGCATGACCATTACCCTTTGAGTAATCAAAGACAAATAAAATCAACTTTTAATAAAATGAATCACACTCTTTTCTTTTCTAGAGTACATCAACAAGATTAGGTTTTAGGGTCTTGGAATAGTTCATTGTAAGTTAATTCTCCCAGACCACTAAACAAAACAACTAGGTGTTTGTCGAGGTGAGAGTGTGAAACCCTTGGTATAATTAGTGTTTCTTAGGATGCTCCTCTTACACAGGAGTTAAGCATGAGGCAGTGCACACGATTGTGATTGGGATGACCCCCAATCACTTTCTGTGAGCACCAGATATATTTCTAGTATTGTATTCGTATCTGAGGGCCTTTAAGGTATTGACTGGTGCACCCCTGGGGTACTAGTTGTGCTTTCATGCTTCAGGATTTTCTACCCTGCCCATATGGTCGGTCCTGCCTTCGACTATCTGCCTGAGCATTGGTTATATTGAGGTGACCTTAGTTTCCTTACCTAGGTTATCGAAGGGGTATTTGCAGAGGTTATTCTATGGGTGTCCTAGCCAAGTAGGGGTTGGAAAACATAGTCGCTATATGTGTTGAAGCTGATGACCACTATAATTGGTTATGAACCTCCGCTTGTTATGTATGGGAGTCTCAAGCCTCTCCTAGGTGAGACATACCTGCTTCATTCAGGAGCTCACTTATCCTACCCTTGGTTTTCTTATTTTTTGGATTTAGATTTTCTTAGGTGTATGCTCTATGCATGCTAGTCTTCTTAGGGTTGCATAGATAGATCAAGTATTTTCATTTTTTAAGTACGGATCCCCGTCGCTCTCATCATTTAGTAGGTCTTCCTCATTCTTTGTCTCCTCCTCCCTTCGGAGAGAGATTTAGACAGTCTGGGTGGTCTAGTCATCACTTTGATTCACACAGATATCTCACCATGAGTCATCATGGGTCTGACATCCCAGAGCTTCTCCCTTCCCCGCGTCCAGTGATGAAAGTTGAACCTTCAAGCACATATGGAACTTCACCTGAGTCTGTTCCTTATGGGAATGGACCATCATAAGATGATTTATCACAGTTTCCTGATTACAATGAGCTCCAACCCCTTGTATTGGTTATACTATTCGGGTGAAGAGACTCTCCATGTACCCACCATCACTGGCCACATTAGATATGGAATTCCTGATATTCCCAATCCTGTTCCAGTACCTCATGTTGAACCAGTTGGTGACCCTGGTACTGCGCCTGGGGGCACTTCCATTTTTTTCCATACGGAGAGGTTTGGTTATAGTAGTCACATTACACCATCCACTCTAGCGGTGGAAATTCCTTCACACACATAGCCTAGACCTAGCACTAGTGTTCCTCTTCGGGAACCTCAGCCAAGACATGTGAATATTGGGGGTATAAGCTATATTCCTTCACATATTCCATCATCTTCTTAACCTGTTCCTTCAAATGTCTTTTTGACGCATCCTCTTCCTAATTCTAGTGGTCCTTCGGGCTGGAGTTCTACTGTAATCCATGTCCATCCTGCATCTGCTAACACTATAGTATCACAAGGCCAAGTTCCTCCTCAAGTGTCAGCAAGTCATGTACCTACTTCTGGATTGTCTTATGGAGTATCTCGTGGACCATCTCATGGTCTAGCTCACGGAGCTTTCCATATACCTACCTATGGACCATATTATGTACCATCTCATGGATAATTTTATGGAACATCTCATGGACCATCTCATTTTCCATCCTATGGAGCTTCCCATGGACCTTGTTATGGACCATATTATGGACAAAAATATCAACTGTATGGGTATGGGTATCAACAGCCTACTTACTCTTCTAACTATGGATTTCTTGCACCTCATACTCAAGGTACTCCACATTACAATGCTTCCATGCAACCCTTCATGGTTCATATGGGAAGAGGTTATTATCCCACTAGCCAAGGCTATGGTGTGTATAGCAATAGACCTTATCCGAATCAGTCATATAAAGGAGTGTGGCATCGACCGGCTTAACCTAGGCTCCCTTTCCTTGCAACCTTGAAACAACTTGATTTGTCAATATTGATGAATGATCCTGTGTCTCATGATCGGGCATGGCCAGAAGTCCCTACCAAGATTCCTTCAAACATTCCAAAGTTCAAACGTAAGGATGGAGAAGATCCTGGTGAGCATGTCACAACCTTCCACCTTTGGTCCTCTTCTAATTCTTTGACCGGCGATTCCATCCATTTGAGGCTATTTCAATGCACCATCATGAGTCCTATGGTGAAATGATATATAGATTTACTAGGGGGACCTATACTATGTGTCACAGCCGCAACCGTTCTCCCCAAATTTCTTAAAATTTTGGGCCCCTCCTCATGATTTAGCGTTGTTCTTAAATCGTAGGATCCTGGAGCTTATTGGTCGGGTTTTAATTTCGAATGATTGTGCAAACTGATTTTCAGTCGGTTTCAAGGGTTGCCTGTGTTTGAATTTTGTGATTGATTACAGATGTGAGTTTGGTTTACTAGCCAATGATAAGTTGAATCTTTTGTTCTTTGAGTCCACGGTTTCAGAAGTAAAACTGGTTTTTAACCTTTGCTGATTTTCTTTTTTAAAAGCTTTCGAACACTTAATTTTTTTGTTAAATTGGGTGTCACACTATGTTAAATTGGCTTCTTTTGTCCTTCTCCCTTCCACCGTTGTGGCTCCCAAAGCGGCTTAGTGTTCGAAGCATAAAGAGCTCCGACTGCCGATGTGTATTAGTCTTTTAATCGCATACTCGTAGATTTATCTCTTCTGCTGTTGCGGATGGGAAAGTCATTTGGCTTTCGATGTAATGTCTTCCAAATTTCGCTTAAGCTTTTCCTGCCCGCATTTTGTGTGTCTTTATCCTTTTCTCTTCCGTCGTTGCGCCTACACAAGGCTTTTGGCTTCCGATGTCAATATATTCCGACTTCCGATTGGGGAACTTTCCCGCCCGCGGGTCGCATGTCCTTAAACTTTTATTTTCCGCCGTTGCGGTTGTGGGTAGGTATTTTGAGCCGCTGTCAATTTTTCTGTTGTCCGTCGTTGGTGATGTCTATCGAGCCTGTAGGTGAACGAGGTAGTATTGGTAGCGTTTGTTAAGATTCTCAGATCAACTGGTGCACTTGGAAATTTCTTGTGGATTAGTCGTTTCAGTTAGTATAATTTGATGTTTATTTTGGAATACAACCCGATGAATGATGCACGTTGGTTAATTGTAGGAAAATCCAAAATACAGTTCATATTGCCGCAGTACGAAGGTACTAATTGGAGATAGGATCTCAAAGGGCACGGGTAAAGTAAAAGACAAAATCGAAAGCAACAAGGGCATAGATCTGGAAGGTCTGTCAGTTACTCAGCTAATAATGAGCTTGCGCAAAAAAAATGAAAAGGAGGGATATGAAAATCCTGAAGAACCGAAGAGTCACACATTTGGGGGGAACCCAAGCGGTCTGCTGATTTTGATTTAAATATTTGAAAGCTAGAAGTTAGAGGGGATTTTTCCCTGGCAAACTTGTAAACCTTTTGCTTGTAAGAGGAACTATTTCATTTTACAAACCAGAAAGTGAAAATTTTACATGTTGGAGAAAGTGCTATGTGGAATGGATCAATGCGTTTAAATGAGCAATGTTGAATGTGAACTATTTTGTTTTCAGCTGTGTCTCATTAGTTGTAAGAGTGTTCAAATTTCTTGAACCTATGTTCTTGTCTGAAGATTCTTCGATATTTCTATGGTGTTCTTCCACTATGAGTAATGGGATGTTTTAATTGTGATGAGCTATCTTGTCATGTATACTTTTACTTCTGTTTATATGTTTGGTTATAAGAACAGCTATCTATGATTTTCCATAACACCTGAACAGTATTGCGTTACTCATGAATTAATCCATCTCTCTAGAGATAGTTTGGTTAGTTTTTATTTATTTATTACTGTTTGTATGATTTAGATGCTTGTGAGTTCTAAGATGAGAGCTAAGCACCTGTGCATCACATTGTGAATGCTCTCTGCATCTTTATCACTCTACATTGTTAATTAGGCACATGCATTTCATAATTTAAGTCAAAAGACAAAAACTCAGTGGACCGGGCCATAACCGGTAAAGCCCTTTGTTTTGTAGTTGACCTATGGTAACCGGACCGCAAACCGGATGGATTCCCTACACCAAACAGTCACGGGCTAGTTGGGAATGTTGACTGGGGATAATCCCTTACTGTTGTTGCCTGCGAATTTCCGGGCCTCAACAGTTTTGGTGCTAGAAGGAGGGCCGCCAGTGCATGGCTGGCCGAGGAAACCCGTTTTCCCGATATTATTCCACAGATAACAATTCTGAAAGCAGTGGGATTCATAATCCAATTCTAGAAGAAAGAGAACATCTATATTCTATTGGAAACGTAGTTGTAAATGATTTGAGAAGACACACCAGGGCATATGTAAAGAAGATTGGAGGATTTCCAATCATCCCTGAATTGCCCAAAAGAGAATATAAAAGGAAAGATCATCGTATAGTAGAAGACTCAGTATTGGTTGGAGACTAGGAAGAACTTGTAGAAATAGCCTTACAGGAAGTTGTGCTACCTTTGAACCAAGAAGGCCCAAATACCCCTCACAGTTCTCCTGATCGCACTCCTATTGGCTCACCTCCTCACTCTCCACCTAGACTCATGGCAAGAGTAAATGCTAATCCACCACCTAACCCACCAAATCCACCACCTACTTGGAGAGACAGATCACCGTTAAACCTAACACCTCCATTACACGACCTACCTCAAGCCTTTGACAAGATGTTGCCCAAGTTTGACCCAAATGAGAAAATACTAGTAGATGATCACCTACAAAGTTTTTACTTGGCAATTGAAGGATTAAAGGCCGGGGAGTATGAAGATGTAGTCTCCAGACTATTCCCGCATACCCTTAAAGGAGCTGCAGCATCATGGTACTTTGGGTTGCCTGCTAACTCTATCCCTGATTGGGATACCTTCGAAAGAATTTTCAGAAGTAAGTATCCAACTCAGAAAACTCATGCAGCCCTCATGAAAGGGCTATGCACCTTGAAGAAAGAAAGAAAGGAAAAGGTGCACAGTTTCACACAAAGGTTTGCAGCCCATCTCAAGAATTTTTCTGAAACGGATAAACCTTCAGACAAAGTTCTGATTGAATATTATACTTCAGCTTTAGTCCCTGATTTGGCCATGTTTGCCAAAGGTAGGGCCAAGCCTACTTTGACGGAAACCTATGAGAGGTAGAAGTAGTGGAAGCTGAAAGAGAAAGTATTGAAGATTATCCAGAACAGTTAGGAGAGAAAGGTGCAGGAAGGAAATCCTTATTGTTTACTAAGCCTAAGGAAGAGAAATCGCCAGATTATGAAAATATGGCGAAAATGATGCAGAAGCTTTCCAACAAAATCATAGATTTGGAGAAAGAGAAGGAAACGCAAAAGTTTTATAAGCCATATTATAAGAAAAGAGAGGATAACAATCAGTCTCAACCTCCTCCTCACAATACTGTATCCATGAATTTAACAAAGGTAGGCATGGACAATTTTTGTACTTTCCACCAACAACCACATTCTGAAAAGAATTGTCCTCAATGGATAAACTCGATGACATTGGTCATGAATCAGCTGTTGGATTCTAGATTAACAGAAGATGGAGATGAAGAGAGAAAAGAGAATACTACGTCAACAAAGGAACAAGAAGAGGAAACCATGGTTTTGTGGGATTCTGTTTCGTTATTTGATGCTGAAGAGGAAAAGAATCAGGGCTACAAGGATGTCATGGAAACCAACGTGGCAACAAGGAGCCAAGGGCCAATTAAAGAAAACAGTCTCATTCTACCAAAGATAAAAAGGCTGCAAAGAAATTTAAAGAAATTTCAAAATAAATCCTTAGCTGATAAGATTCCAGAATTCACTATTACCAGCCAAGATCCGAAGCAGAATAATACGCTGGCTAGGCCAAAGGAAGGAAAGATGAATGCTGATAAACCTCATCCCATTGAGGAGCCGATGGATTATGACTTCGTGGAGGATTCAAAGAAGGTAAAAGCGAATGTTCCGCTATTCAAAATGTGTAAAGTGCCGCAGCAAAAAGAAAGACTATTGAAAGCACTCGAAGCATCGGATGAGAAGCTGCCCACTGACAATCAACCTCAGGAAGAAGAAGAAATCGGTGAAACCAGCGTTGGAGGTAAGTCAACATCCGCCTTTCCTCCTCACGTTTGAAATTTTCAATTATAATGTACATAATTGCTTGGTAGACTTAGGGGCGTCAGTTAATGTCATGCCAATATTAGTCTGTAAAAATATCAATGGGCAGCCTAAGCCATCCACGTCGAGGATTGTTCAGTTGGACAGGATGGATGTAAAGGTAATTGGTGAGATGGAAGATGTCCTAGTTCATCTAGCATCAAATGATAAAGTGTTCCAAGTCATTAATATTGTGGTGGCTAATATACTAGATGCTTACGGTCTTGTCCTGAGCAGAGATTGGTCGGCCAAACTAAATGGATATTTTGCCTCGGATTGGTTGCATCTGTGGTTGCCATACAAAGGAAGTCTGAACCAAATTAAGATATTGAGGGAGCCTCGCATGAAGTACAACGTTACTTGACTTGAGGAGAAGAATGAACCAGTGGATTCTGTATTGGGAAACTATTTTATTGAGTTGGAACCAGGAAATTATCAAGCAGAAGAAGCTAGCAACACATCAGACACTCAGCCTAATCTCCTTCGATTCTCATAGGATGATGAGATTGACTATTAAATAGTAGTATTAGCAGTAGGAATAGATTCACATTCAATAGTTAGTGATTTTTGGACTTTGTTTTTTGATGGCTCTAAGACGTTAGAGGGGCCAGGGGCTGGCTGTGCCCTGATCGACCCCCAGAAGAATAAACATTTTCTTTCATGTAGATTAGAGTTTGAGTGTACTAATAATATAGCTGAGTATGAAGCGCTGGTGCAAGGTTTGAGGAAAGCGATTGAATTGAAGGTAAGTAATCTAAGAGTTTTTGGAGATTCCAAGATTATTGTGAAACAAATTCGGAATCGAATACATTGTGTTTCCCATCACTTGAAAGATTACCAAAATGAGGTATGGGACCTGCTTAAATGTTTTAATGCATTCAATATTATTTCAATTCCAAGACTTAAAAATGCAGCAGCTGACTTGTTGGCCACATCAGTCGCTAGGCTCGTACCCACTAATAATCGATGCTCTGTCGAATTGCTTTTCAGGCCCTCAGTACCGGATATGATCACCAACCTGCGAGTGTTCAACGATGATCGACAGATAATAGAATGCTTAACAAATGACGAGGTGTTCAAAGGGGCGATTATAGATGATGAAGAACATCAGGCTTAGATGAAATATGACAATTTCATCCCTAAAGGAGTCAGAACGTTGGAAAGAATGTTTGATTTAAATGAAAAGTTCAGAATACCAGCCAATGTGAAGACTCACAGCTCATCTCTACAGTTCGAGCTGATAAATTTAGGGACTAAGGCGAGTCCTAAATTTGTGAACCTTGGCAAATGTTGTTCACCAGCGGAAAGAGATAAGTCCGTCACCCTGTTTAGACAATATAAAGATATTTTTTCCTGGACATACGAAGATCTGAAAACATACGACACCAGCATCATTAAGCATGTTGTCCCCATCAAAGCCAGCATCAAGCCATATCAGCAACCTTTAAGAAAAATGCATCCAAAACTGGAACCGCTGATTCAGAGTGAAGTGAAGAAATTATTGGATGCTAGAATCATTTTTAAGGTCAGACACTCTGAGTGGGTATCAAATCTAGTACTAGTGAGAAAAAAATCTGGAGAGATCAGACTCTGCATGGATTTCAAGAACTTAAACCGTGCTTCAGACAAAGATAACTATCTTGTTCCACCCATGGAGCAATTGCTGCAAATGGTCTCAGGTTATGAACTGTTTTCGTTATTAGATGGTTTCTCTGGCTACAATCAAGTATTAGTAGCCGAAGAAGATAGATTGAAGACCACGTTCAGGTTCAAATGGGGAACCTTTTCCTACAGGAGAATTCCCTTTGGACTTATAAATGTAGGAGCAACGTTTCAAAGGGCTATGGACATAGATTTCCATAGATTGATTGGCCGAAGTGTTGTAGTATACCTTGACAATATTACAATATTCTGGAAGAGAAGAGAAGAGCACTCGTTTCACTTAAGGCAAATTTTCGAATGCCGTCGGAAATATGGCATCTCACTCAATCCTAAGAAGTGTGTGTTCACTGTCACGGAGGGCAAGTTGCTGGGTCACATAGCTTCGAAGAAAGGAATCTCTATAGATCCAGAAAGAATTAAGGCTATTGAACAAATGCCCCTGCCCCATAATAAAAGGGGGATGCAATCATTTATGGGAACGATAAACTTCGTGCGAATATTTGTGCCTGATTTTGCTCAGATCGTCAAGCCGTTGCAGCAGATGGTAAAGCAAAATGCACTATTCAAGTGGACTAAAATTGAGAAGAGTGCATTCAGCAAAATCAAAACTGCTGTTGCACATGCACCCTCCCTGAAAATCCCAGGTTTCAACAAAGATTTTATATTGTATACCTTTGCATCCGATGATTCACTAGCAGCTGTGCTCACCCAAAAGGAAGATGGGGGGGATGAATTCCCAATATCCTTTATGAATACTGGTCTATAGGGGGACAAATTGAATTATCCAGCTATTGATAAACAAGCTTACGCCGTATTCAAAGCAGTAAAGCAATTCAGGCCTTATATTTTAAAAAACAGAACCAAGGTGATAGTCCCCTACCCAGCTGTAAGGTCCCTTCTTGTACAGAAGGAGTTAGGAGAAATAAGGGGCAACTGGGTAACGGCTCTTCAATAGTACGACCTTGAATTCAAGCCAGCGTCTATAATTAAAGGACAAGGGTTGTGCAAACAGATGACTGAAAATGAAAAAAATGAAGAACACACATGGGAAGATGAAGCCGAATTACATGTAATGGAGGTATGTCCTTTGTTTACAGCTCCCGAGTCTTGGTATAGAGACCTTGTGCATTACCTGTAGGAAGGGTTGTTTCCAGAACATTGGAATTCCAAGCAAAGAAGAGCGCTATGTCTTAAATCAGCATCCTATCAAATTGTTGAAGGAATATTATTCAGAAAAAATTATGACGGAGTCCTTCTTAGATGCTTAGAGAAAGAAGATGCGAAGAAAGTAATGACAGAGTTGCATGACGGGCCTGTTGGGGGACATTATTCAGGAGATACTACAGCCCACAAAATCCTCAGGGCAGGTTACTATTGGCCTGTGCTCTTCAAAGATGCACACGCACATGTCAGGAAGTGCGATATTTTCCAAAGGTGTAGCAGGAGACAACCTAAAGTAGCAGCACCCCTAAAGCCTGTGATTATCACTAAGCCATTCGAGCAATGGGAGCTGGATATCATTGGAGAAATAAAACCAAATTCCTCCCTACAACACAAGTACATTCTGACCGCAACCTATTATTTCACTCGCTTGGTCGAAGCAGTTCCGCTGCGCAAGATAAATCAAGACGAGGTCATCAGTTTCCTGCAGGACCACATCATGACCAGGTTTGGAGTTCTAGTTTCATTAGTTTTTGATAATGCTACGTACTTTTCATCAATTAAATTAACTGCTTTTGCTCATGATAAAGGGATAAAATTGCATTATTCTGCCAATTACTATCCACAAGGAAATGACCTCGCTAAATCCACTAACAAAAATCTGATTAGGATTTTAAAGAAGACTGTGATAGAAAACCAGAGGAGCTGGCACTCAGCACTACCAAATGCCCTTTGGGCCGATAGAGTCACCCCCAAGTCTGCGATAGGAGTGTCACCATATACCCTTGTGTATGGTAAAGAAACCATTCTTCCCCCCAACATCATGCTAACCTCTTCCATAATAGCTCAAGAGTCCATAGGGTCGGAGAATGAAGTTTTGCAGATGAGGATATGCAATCTTCTGAAAGCAGAAGAGGCTAGATCTAAAGCCAGGGAACGCTTTAAGCAAAAGCAAGAGTTAGTAAAGAGATGGTTCAACAAACATAAAGCTGGAACAAAATAATTTGAAGTAGGATACTTAGTCCTCAAATGGGATCACCCCCATGATGAGAAAGGAAAGCACACTAAATTCCAGCAGTTGTGGGTGGGCCCTTTTCAGATTGCAGCAAAGCTTGGCCCTTCTACTTATAAGTTGTGAGATCTATAGGGGTGGGAAGAGAACTTACCAGTGAATGGTTTGGTTCTCAAGCCTTATTTTTCCTGAGTTTCATTGAGTTCTTATGTCTTGTATATAAATAATTTGTTTCGATGTCTTTTGAGTCATGTTTTTCAGTTTGCTTTAGTTTGATTTTTCTTGATTCCAATAAAGGGAATGAACCCGCGATTGCATGTAAAACATCAAAATGTTTGGGAATGATCAACATTTTTGGGTCTTAGACTGTGTGTTGCTAAAAGAACTTCTTCCAGTTTAGCAGTTTTCTCGAATAAGCTCTGTGTGCATTGAGGTCCTGCTTAACCCCTGTGAAATAAACTAGATTCGAAGAGTCTAGAGTACTATGTTGAGGCTCCATCCACGTCACACTTAAAATGTTCTAAGGAGCGACAGCAGAGGACCCATGGAAAGGAGCAAGGTGAACAGTATATTAAATATAAATGATCCCATGCTAGGAAACGAATTCCAAAAGGCAAATAAGAGTAAAAAAACTCCTATGAAAGCATCATACATCAAAGTAGATGCTGAATCATAAGTACTAAATTACCGAAAGATCCTCTCCATCTGTGAGCTGAAACATGAAGTACACTACTCACACAAAAGGACACTATGGGATAGAGGATCCTGAATTAAAATTCAGTAAGAAAGGCATGTAGGAGGACTCATATAAAAAGGGACAAAAGTCCAGAATCACAAAAAGTGCTAAAGTGGCATGGGAATGAGGAACAAACGAATATTTCTATTTACCATGTGCTACAACCCTGTGGTGTCCAAGCTATCTGCTACCTAAAGACAAAAGTAATAATGAAACTCATCCTCTGGCCTTAACAGAGTTATCTGGACTTGAAAATCTTGGTTTCCACTCTCCTAAATTGGACTATCATCAATGATTAAAGGTACACACTTTTGTCATTTGAGAAATCTGGATAGCTGGAAGAATTCAATAGATGCATTTATTGTTAAATAGTCTATCACTCAAAGAACAATTGCTCAGAGATCTAGGTTCACCAGGTGATCGCCAGTTGTTGCAGCCGCAACCGTTCTCCCCAAATTTCTTAAAATTTTGGGCCCCTCCTCATGATTTAGCATTGTTCTTAAATCGTAGGATCCTGGAGCTTATTGGTCAGGTTTTAATTTTGAATGATTGTGCAGACTGATTTTCAGCCGGTTTCAAGGGTTTCCTATGTTTGAATTTTGTGATTGATCGCAGATGTGAGTTTTGTTTACTAGCCAATGATAAGTCGGATCTTTTGTTCTTTGAATCTGCGGTTTCAGAAGTAAAACTGGTTTTTAACCTTTGCTGATTTTCTTTTTTAAAATCTTTCGAACACTTAATTTTTCTGTTAAATCGAGCGTCACACTATGTTAAATCAGCTGCTTTTGTCCTTCTCCCTTCCATCGTTGCAGCTCCCAAAGTGGCTTAGCATCCGAAGCATAAACAGCTCCCACTGCCGATGTGTATTAGTCTTTTAATCACGTACCCGTAGCTTTTTCTCTTCCGCCGTTGTGGATGGGAAAGTCATTTGGCTTCCGATGTAATGTCTTCCGACTTCCACTTAAGCTTTTCCTGCCCGCATTTTGTGTGTCTTTAGCCTTTTCTCTTCCACCGTTGCGGCTACGCAAGGCTTTTGGCTTTTGATGTCAATAACTTCCAACTTCCGATTGGGGAACTTTCCCGCCCGCGGGTCGCATGTACTTAACCTTTTTTTTTCCGTCGTTACGGCTGTGGGTAGGTATTTTGAGCCGTCGTCAAGTTTTCTGTTGTCCATCGTTGGTGATGTCTGTCGAGCCTATAGGTGAACGAGGTAGTAGTGGCAGCGTTTGTTAAGATTCTTAGATCAACTGGTGCACCTGGCCATTTCTTGTGGATTAGCCGTTTCAGTTAGTATAATTTGATGTTTATTTTGGAATACAACCCGATGAATGATGCACGTTGGTTAATTGCAGGAAAATCCAAAAGATGGTTCATATTGCCGTGGCGCGAAGGTACTGATTGGAGATAGGATCTCAAAGGGAGCGAGTAAATTAAAAGACAAAATCGGAACCAACAAGGGCACAGATCTGAAAGGTCCGTCAGTTACTCAGCTGATAATGAGCTTGCGCAAAAAAAATTGAAAAGGAGGGGTATGAAACGCCCAAAAAAATGAAGAGTCACATGCTTGCGAGGAACCCAAGTGGTCTGCTGATTTTGATTTAAATATTTGAAAGCTAGAAGTTAGAGGGTCTTTTTCCCTAGCAAACTTGTAAACCTTTTTCTTGTAAGAGGAACTATTTCATTTTACAAACCAGAAAGTGAAAATTTTACCTGTTGGAGAAAGTGCTATGTGGAATGGATCAATGTGTTTAAATGAGCAATGTTGAATGTGAACTATTTCATTTTCAGCTGTGTCTCATTAGCTGTAAGAGTGTTCTAATTTCTTGAACCTATGTTCTTGTCTGGAGATTCTTCCGTATTTCTATGGTGTTCTTCCACTATGAGTAATGGGATGTTTTAATTGTGATGAGATATCTTGTCATGTATACTTTTACTTGTGTTTATATGTTTGGTTATAAGAACAGCTATCTGTGATTTGCCATAACACCTGAACAGTATTGCGTTACTCATGAATTAATCCAGCTCTCTAGAGATAGTTTGGTTAGTTTTATTTATTTATTATTGTTTGTATGATTTAGATGCTTGTGAGTTCTAAGACGAGAGGTAAGAACTTGCGCATGTTACCACCTAAGTTGTACTTAGTGTTTTTTATTAAATGATCCTGGTGAACCGGACATGGTTAACTTGTTCGGACTTCAAAAGACCCTTGGAAGTACTTCTGGGAAGTGCTTGTTGTATCATATCACATGTTCATACCCCATGGGTGAATTGTAATAAATGTTCTAGCATGAATTGTAATAAGGTTATTTGCATACTGTATCATCCCTTTCTCATATGTATCTTCAGATCTGATAGTTCTGTTTGCAGGAGTTGTGTTGTAGCTTACAGGTTTTCCATGGCTGGAAGATCTATGGTTCAGGTTTGATTCCATTGATTTCCAGCAGATATTTCTAAGATCGTTCCCCTCAGTTATTCTCTACCAACTTCCCTCTGCAGATCTGCTTCAACAACAAGCACCTTTCTTCCCCTTTCTCTCCTTTAAAAATTATTAAACTTTCCTCAAACTGGTTACTTTAAAGGCTTCTTATTAATCTGATCTATCTCATCAAGAAAAAAATACATAGATCTAATTAGAAATATCCCTTCCAATTTCTAGATCTTAGCTTCATTTTGCATATAAAGTTCAATCTCAAGAGATCTAGCCTAAAGTACCTTACTTTTGCAAGTATTTTAGTGAAAATTCATAGCTTGCTGTTAAGGTAGTTTCATTTTCTGTTCAATAAGTTTAATATTCTGAAATATGAGTGAATTTTAATTGTCTACACAAACAGAAACCCAATATCCCAAGGAAATCTTGCTTTCCTTGGTTCCTTTTTCGTCGGTTTAGCTAGTTTAATTTCATTATTTTTTGAGATAAAGTAGGCTGACCCAAAGGTACTCTTAAAGTGCTTTTGGGAATTTTTTATTCTAACAATATCACTTTCCTTTAGCAGGTATGCCAGAGAATAAAGGAATCTTCTGTCCAAAGTGGCTTTTGGAGCACTCAAATCCCCCCAGGGGTCTCTCTTTTGTCACAAAATTTGTAAATTTTTTGTATAACTGTAAGATCTTGGTTTCAGCCTGTATAACAACCAATAAAGCACTAATTTATCAGTGCTTTGATATTGAAACCATTGTAATAAAATAATTCTTTGAATAGGCTCTTTCGAGCCCATTCCCCATCCCCCCTGGGGGGATTTGCGTCGGTGCCATTTTTGTCATTTTCTGCTTATTTATTTTTCACTAGAATTGATTTGATTTGCAGGGTAGTATACTTGATCTTGTTGTTAATTCCATGCTCCATATCTTACATTTCAAAGTAATCATAATACTTACCCCACGATTTCCTGAGTGACCCGCAAGGGGAAAGAGATTCGTGGTAGGATTAATCAGAAAACCAGATTTGTGTAGTTTTTTTATTTTTCATCTTTTGTTTATCAGCAATTTAAAATTAACCCCTCCTCGATTCCCCGATTGAGATCCACTTGGATCGAAAGAGGTTCTTGGAGGCTTTTTTTTTCTTTTAAACAAGAACACTCAGTTAAAACTTATTAAATTTTACAAGACTCCAGTGTATATGGTCTACACTTGGCTGCGGTTCATCCGATTAGTCAAGCTATATCAAAAGCACTTGGGTGAATAGCATAATTAGGACTCACTCTCCCCAATTGACAAACCATTAGGTGAAAATCCAACACCTCGATCGAACCTCTACAGTGGCAAAATACCCAAAGGAAGCGGGAACTTACTGAAAAGTGACCTCGGGGCACCGATCTCTGTCACACCCTAATGGGTGTGTTATGAACAATAGCCCCAGAGACTCCATTTCAGCCCACATATTCCTTGCGGGTAGCCGTAAAGGTTTTGTTTTGGACATACTCCAAGTACTCTCGGGTATATCTGGAGTCCCCCCTTAGCCTAATTTAATCAATTCATACTTCAATTTTAAATTAAAACATACCAAGATGCAATCGCAAAACATTCACTCCAAGCACATGCAAGCACATTGATCTCTTTGATTTGACTCCATTTTAAGGCACTGGTCATTTTTGCTTCATATATATATATTGTGTATCGGCTTTGTTCTTTCATGTGTTAATTTTTGTATCTTGTCATCTTTAATTATCTATAGTTAAAATATTCAAAATCCTAAGTAACTGATTCAGTTTAACATCACCACACTAAGAAATCATCCTTAGTAACTTAATAGGGTCTACCCCCCTTGGCTTCATTAGGAGTTGAGCCTAAACGGAGGAGTCAAGAACAAGGTGACAGCCTTGACTCGAGACTTGCCCCCAAGGACACACCGAGTGGGTTGAATATTTCTGCCATGTGACCCAGGTGTGTGAAAGGCAGCAACAATGCATCACATTGTGAATTCTCTTTGCATCTTTATCACTCTGCATTGTTAATTAGGCACGTGCATTTCATAATTTAAGTCAAAATACAAAAACTAGGTGGACCAGGCTGTAACCGGTAAAGCCATTTGTTTTGTACTTGACCTACAGTAGCCGGACCGCAAACCGGATGGATTCCCTACACCAAACAGTCACGGGCTAGTTGGGAACGTTGACTGGGGAGAATCCCTTGCTATTGTTGCCTGCAAATTTTTGGGCCTCAACACTATGTTTGATGACTTTTCCACAACTTTTCATAATCATTTCCAGCTACGCATACATTACAACATTGGTAATGAACTCTTGTCGACCTTCCGACAAGACAAAGCCATGCATATTTCAGATCATATACAAGAGGCGTAGAGAAAAAAGATTAATTAAAGCCTTTATACCACCAGAGTTTCTTCTAGAGTGGTTCCTCACACTACTACATTTCGATTCAAAATCCAACGGAAAAATCCGACGGCGCGTGGATTTCTCTTTTTAAACTTACCAAAAATCACAAGCATACATTTTTTTTTGTAAATGTGGCCACAAGCGTCGGTTAAGCGACGATGCCTTTCTCTAAAAAGTGAAAATTTCTCTCAAAATGGTGCTGTCGCTTAACCGACGCTTGTGGCCGTCGCTTAACCGATGGCTGCTTTCTCTCAAAAGCGAAAATTTCTCTCAAAATGGCGCGCATTTTTTTTGGTTGCTCATTTTTCATGTGTCAGTTTCTTTAAGAACTTTTGTGAGTTCCTTTTTTGGGCTCATGTAAACGAAGGATTGAGTAGAAAAAGGACTTCAACGTACTCTGGTCTTTCTGAACCATCATTATTTTCCATTGGGCGAGGAGCTCTCCAGTGGTGAAGACCACATTTCTGTATCAACAGCACAACGTTTTATTGTAGAGGATATCAGCCACAACCGAAGGAACATGATCAAAACCAACTTGGTTGTTGCATGCACTGCAAACTAAGCTGAAGGGTAATTGTTCCTTTCTTATTTTCCCTCCTGCAAATCTAAATGATTATATTGTTTCATGCTAAAAAACAAATTTTATAACAGAGAGAAGGGAATAACATTAAAATCAATGGAGGTACAGAGGAATCTGTAGAGAAAAAAAGTTGCAAATTACATCTGAGTTACACCCAGAGGAATAGAACACCGGAATTTCCTTCCACTAAGCCATAATTTTTTTCAAAATGAAACGCATTAAAGCCGACGACGACAAGACACCAGAACAAAAATCCCATGAAGCCATATTCAACTTTTTCTTTTATTCAGGCCTAGACTTCAATATTGTTAGGTGTCCTTATTTTCAAGCCATGATTGATGCGATTTCCCTATGTGGCCCTGGTTACACAGGCCCTTCTCCTGAGGCTCTTAAAGGCAGGATTTTAGCAGAGGCTATCCAGGAGGAGAAGGACAATATTGCCGAGCTCCGCACTTCTTTGACGAAGACAGGCTGCATGATTATGTCTCATAGGTGGACTGATAGTGAGGACAGGACCATTTTGGATATTCTTGTTTATTGTCCAAGAGGCATTTCCTTTCTTAAATCTGTGGATGCTTCCGACCAAGTTAAGAGTGCCTCATTGCTATTTGAATTATTTGAGTCGATTGTGTTGGAGGTGGGGGTTGAGCATGTTGTTCAATTTGTGTCAGACAATGCTTCTTCTATTTTCGATGCTGCTGGCAAACTCCTAATGGACAAATACCCCACTCTTTTTTGGACTCCTTGTGTAGCTGATTATCTGGATCTAATGCTAGAGAATGTTGGGAAAATCGAATGGGTGAAAGTTGTTCTGGATAAGGCAAAGTCTATAACAATATACATTTATAATCATGCAAGGATTTATAACTTAATGAGGGAACATATCGAGAACAAAGAGATTGCCCAGCTTGTTCCCCCTGTTATTAGTCATTTTGCAACCAATTTCATCCTCTTGCAATCCCCTTGTGCCTATGAGTATAACCTTAAGAGAATGGTTCTGAGCAACGAGTGGAATAACTCACATTACAGTAAAACTGCAGAAGGCAAAGCTGTCGAGAAGGTTATCTTCCAATTTCCTTTTTGGAGGGATGCTGGTGAGGTGGTCGCTATTTCAGAGCTTTTGGTGAAGGTGCTTAGGATGGTGGATGCGGATAAATCCCGAATGGTCGATATATTCATGACGCTCTGGATGCGGATAAAGCCCAAATGGGCTATATATATGAGGCTCTGGATGCGGCAAAAGAGTCTATTCGAGATAAATTTCAGGGCAGGGAGGACGAATACCTACATGTAAGTGAAAATATGGACTTCAGGTGGCAGCTTGAGTTTTATGAACCCTTGCATGTAGCTGGGTACTATATTAACCCAGCTTTATTTTATGATAAGTCCTTACATGTTAATAGTAGGTTGACAGAAAGTGTATTTCAATGCTTTGAGAGAATGTACCCTAATGATATAACTCGAGCTTCCATCGTTCAGCAACTTCAGGAGTATATGGATGCCAGTGGTTTATTTGGTTCTGCTGTGGTTATCCGATTTTGAAAGATAATTTCACCAAGTAACTTTCTTTGCCTTATGATTTGATCTGCATATTC
Organism: Pseudotsuga menziesii; assembly: GCA_001517045.1. Taxonomy (NCBI): domain Eukaryota; kingdom Viridiplantae; phylum Streptophyta; class Pinopsida; order Pinales; family Pinaceae; genus Pseudotsuga; species Pseudotsuga menziesii. The sequence continues at coordinate 174,985 of LPNX011195719.1, read as the reverse complement.
TAATTTCATGGAAATTCATTTTGATTTAAGTCCTTAAAAAAATTCATTTAACAATTATGTTACAATTGTCGTATGGCATATACTAGGTTTATGGTGGGAGAACTTTGGCTGCGAAACACCTGAACTCCAAAAGGTTCGCGGTCAGAGTATTGAGCCAGATATGCAATGTTTCCAGATGTGAACATAGCTGGACTACGCTTGAGGATCTACACTCTCAGAAGCACAACAGGTTGGCACAAAAACATATGGAATATTTAGTGTTTGTGCAGTACAATCTTCAACTCCATAGCAAACAATTGGAAGGGTCTAACAACATTGAAGCCATCCCACTGTTTGAGGTAGATCCAACTTCAGAGTCGATTTTTGAGACAGAGGAGTCGACCTTTATGAACGAGGAACTCAACTGGATAGACAATGATGGATACATAGATGACAAGTCAGATAGAAAGTCATTAACATCATCAGAGTCAGTTGCAGGCTCTTCCCATTCATGCAGCTAGAAGTTGCCACTAATTATACTTGACCTTGTACTTACTGTCATACTGTGGTCCATTTGGAAACATCTGTGGATTTTGGACTCTAAAATGTATGCAAGAAAACTGTTTCCTCTTTAAATTAATTAGTTTTGCAACCTTTATACTGTTATAAATCTGTATTTTATAACTTATATGTATTTTGACCATTGGTAGCATGTAGACTGTATATTTAATTGTATTTAATGTTTGTCTATTTTGATGTCTAAATGATGGATATTTGATAAAATTTTACCCCCTGTTTTCTGATGAAATTCTGACTATTCAATGCATATATAATTTGCGTTGTTATTGTGGAATTTTACCATGTCCTGAGTTGACTTTAACACCTAGGTCCTCTCTTGAGATATCTGAATCCAAACTGGACTTGCAATAACTAACCCTTGATTTTTCTAATTGAATATTGGGTTCTATTCCAAACTTGATGAGGAGATCCTTTAGACTATGTCAAAATGATTGTATCCATATGAATCCATATTTTTCATCAAACAAAGCTCAAGGGGATCTGGATTAGAGCCTTCAGAATACATTTCTCAGCCTAAATTTCCAGCAGAAAACAATTTGTCATTTTCTATCATGTCCAAGTGACTTCTATATTTTTAAAATAATTGCAAACCAAACTCCATCTGTTCCTTTATGAGCATTTAAAAAATGAGAAATAATTTTTTCTTTCTCTCTGTTCAAACAACCCCTACTGGGCCCATTAGAGGTCTCTTTTCTGTAACTTGTCCTATTGAAGTCTTATTTGTGCAAATGAAGGCCACTATTTTCGGTCATCAAATAGGCTACAATATTTTTCCCCATAACCTTTCTTTTGGATGGGAATTATTTCTTCTAAGGTCGCTCAATAGCCAACCTCAACACACCCTCAGTCCTCAACTACCCAACTTCCCTAGGGGTGAGGGTGTGCATGTGTGTTATATGTTTATTGGGATCCAAAAGAGGCAGTCTCTATTCTATTCTTTGGCAAATTGTTCTTGCTCACCAGAGCCTTGTCTAAATTACTGGCTTATCTGAGATGCACAGCCATGAGACGCCACATTGACTGATTTGCATATTGAATTTTATCTTATTTATTTTTAACTAACTTTTTATAGTGAAGCTCAGGGCTCAAAGCCTCAATTACAGCTCCATTCTTACTAAGCAGCCATGTTCTCATTGGGGTTTAGGTGGTCTGCACCAGAGTTATTCTTTTGCAATTTCTTGCAAAATTTCATCACTTCTTGCAGTGACATGGAATAATAAAGGTGGATAGCAATTACAAGAGTTATACCAAATAATAGCTTCCTCCCTATTGTCGATCTTCTAGTAATTAACTCTTTAAATAAATAGATGTCTCTCTAGATTTTTTACTGTCCTACCAAAGTGCAGGTGGATACGATTACAGGAATCATACCACATAATATCTTCCTCCCTAATATTGATCTTCTAGGAATCAACTCTCTACGTAAACAGATGTCTCTGTAGATATTTTACTGTCCTACCAAGGTAGCCCTTTTAGGGTTTTTAAAATGCTTTGGCCCTAACAGTATTTGCACCGACAAAGTAGTTTTTATTGCTTACACTTAGTATCAATACTAAATATTAGTACAATCAAGAAGATGGGTCTTTTTACACTGTAGATATGTTTAAAGAATTAGTATGACATGAAAAGGTGGCAAGTACATATTAAGCATAAGATCCATTACGTTGTTGCATCAACTAATCTGAAATCTCATTGTCCAATGTTGGGGTTTAAGGACTTGTTATTCTTAGTAATAGTTTTCCCCTACGGGAAAACTGTTTTCATTGGTCAATAAAAACTACACATTTAGTTTTAGAATTAAGGTTGAAAGACCAGGACCTTGCCTATGCAGAACTGAGTAAGACCTTTCATAACCAACCCTAACTGGAGCTCAGGTAATCCGAGGAATTTTTCAATCCTCACTGGCTAGGCATTATGGGGTGGATTGTGTTTTTTCATCAATTATTTGTTGTTGATCTTATGGCTTATGAAGGCATACTTGAACCTTGTACCAGCTCGCAAGAAGCTTCGAGCTATGATGCACTCTACAGAAGAACAACTTCAAGTGCACAAGAAGCAGAGCACATTTTTGACTCAGCTTGCTGCTAGAAGCTTTCCTAAAGGTCTTCGTTGTCTACCAGTGCGCTTGACTGCTGAGTACTATGCATTGAGTCCAAATCAACAGGAATTTCCAAACAAATTGAAGTTGGATGACCCAAGCCTTTACCACCTTGCAATATTTTCTAACAATATACTTGAAGCAGCAGTTGTTGTGAACTCTATTGTATTTCATTCTAAGGTATAAGAAGGGAACTCATTATTTTTATGGATTTTCTGCATTGTAAATGGGATTACCTTCTACTTGTACCTAATATTATTAACTCGATGAGTTCTGTGCTCATTTTCTGCATTTTGAATGTTTACAGGAAACAGAAAAAGTTGTGTTTCACCTAGTTACTGACAAGTTAAACTATGTGGCCATGCGAATGTGGTTTTTAGCAAATCTTCCTGGTAATGCTACAATTCAAGTTCAGAATATTGATGAATTCACATGGTTGAATTCCAATTATTCTCCAATTTTTAAGCAACTTGAGTCCGCATCTATGAAGGAGTATTATCTCAAGTCACACTCTATGAGCTCAGATGGAGGATCTACTAACTTGAAGTATCGAAATCCAAAGTATATGAATATGCTTAATCACCTTCACTTCTATCTGCCAGAGGTTTTTCCAAAGCTCAATAAGGTCCTTTTTTTAGATGATGATGTTGTAGTGCAAAAGGATTTGACTACTCTTTGGGGAATTGACATACATGGTAAGGTAAATGGTGCAGTGGAAACATGTGGAGAAACCTTCTATCAACTTGATAAATATCTGAATTTCTCAAATCCTCTTATTGTGAGGGACTTTGACCCAAATTCCTGTACATGGGCATATGGCATGAATATATTTGACTTGCAAGAATGGAAAAAGCAAGACATGACAAGGATCTACCATAAATGGCAAAACCTGGTAAGTCTACATTGACATTTTGCTTTTGGTTTCCTGGTGCTTTATTTGTGGTTTCTGCAATGAAGTGACATTAGCATTTGGTTTTGTCTAAAAATGACTGTTGTGTGATGATTTTTATCTTAGAACAAGGACAGACAGCTGTGGAAGCTAGGAATCCTGCCACTTGGGCTGATCACCTTTTACAACCTTACTTATGCACTAGATAAGTCTTGGCATGTTCTAGGCCTTGGTTATAATCCTAGTGTTAGTCGGATAGATATTGCAAAGGCAGCAGTGATACATTACAATGGCTACATCATGAAATCAGGTAGTTAACTCAGTTTCCTCCATCGTTTTTGTTGAAATTGTTCATTCTTATGGTAATGCTAAGCATACTAATTGTTATCGATGTTGTTACAGTCCAAAATTAGCTGCTCGTACAGCAGTTCTACCGTTTACTTATGCTAGCTCAACACTAGCACTGGGAGCTGTTTTCCATCTTCTTGTATCATCTCTAGCCTATTGGCCTATTTTTGGATGGACACCAGGATTATTCCAGTGTCTTTTAGAGAATGTGCCAGCTCCAACTTCTTTAGCTTTGGGCCCCAAAGAAGCATGTAGTGTACTTTGTCTGTTGGTGAGTCTTTAGTTCAGAATCTTTAATTTTAAATTTAATTTCTTTAACATGATTTCTAGTAGATGTACAATATACTCTTTAACAATTGTTGGCACCATGAAAAATTAGAGGCCAAAGAAATCCATCTTTTTTATTTTTACTGAATGAGATACTAATCGGTTAGTCTTAATTGTTTCCATTTGTATTTATGCTCCTGCACACTCTGTTTTTATTTTTGATTGCTGCTGAAATGTTTGAACTTTAAAGCATTTTAACATTTCATGTTGATAGGGGGAACTGTTTCCAGAAGAGGGAATTTGGCTTTGGAAGAATCGTACATCTTCTATCAATGCTTTGAAGACAATAGGAATTTGGTTTTGGACCAGACAAATTTATCTTGTCTCCTAAATTCACACATGGCTCTATTTTAGTTTGTCAATATATGATTCCCACTGCCCTTTCTTGTGCCCCTTATAGGCTCATATGTTCTGAACTTCTGCCTTGCTACCAATTTTGTTGCCATGTGGGTGTGGTCTCAGGGAAGGTGCTTGAGCCATATTGTAAATTCCTTCTTTATGAAGGGTTTCATAGAGCTTGAAATCAACACCACTGCCCATGCAGGGTCCCATTACTACCCTAATCTTCAGCCCATTTCCAACCCTCCAAACTAGCTACTTCCCAATCAATATAAAGGCTTTAATCATTGCCTTCCATATGGTAGAGGCTTGTTGTATTATTTGGTAGGGTTTGTAATATATCTACTGTATTTGTCTCTATATATTTCTGAACAAGAATTTAGTTCCAAAGTCTATCCATACACTTAGCTACTAATGCTTTCTGGAAATGATATATGTTTTTCAGGCCCCATCAATCCAGTTCTTTTGGCTTTGCAAGATCTTGCCATTTTACTAGAGATAGGTCTTCTTTCTCCCTTATCCAGGACCACAGAAATCTATAGCTTGTTCCCCAAATTTTCTCCAGAATGCCTTGGGAATATAGGCCAAGGTATGCCAGTTGACCAGGATTACCTCCAGGGTTGATTTAACAAGAATTAATCTTCCACCTTTAGATAACTATCTGTTGCACCAAAGATTTATCCTTTGTTCCATTTTGAGAATACAGGCCATATTGTTGTATTCTGGTTGACTGGGATTGCCTTTAGGGTTGATTTAACAAGAATTAATCTTCCACCTCTATATAACTGTTCCACCAAAGGTATCCTTTCTTCCATATTTGATAACAACCATTTTTAATCATTCATTCCATTATGATGATTCAAAGAATGAAGTCGCTTATATAGGTGCTCAGATTACTCTTGGAATAATCAATAGTAATTATTCCCAAGAGTAATCTGGCAATAGTAATGCATCTCTTGCTCTAAAAAATTTCTCAATTGTATACAAAAATCCCTCAATAGAGAGGGTAGAAGAGACCACACCTACACTCCCTGGATGAACATGTGATGGGAAACCATGCAACGAGGAGCTCAGAAAATTTTTGTTCAGGTTCCCTGTGTTTTCTTTGCTCACAATTCCTCTAAACTTTGTCAGAGTTCCAAGTACATACTCTATAAGCTTAAATCTAGCTCCTAGCTTCCCCAACAACTCTTCCTGATTTTACTAGTCATAACTTGCTTGAAGCAACAAATTTAGTGAAAACAGTGCATCATCTTCGCATTATTTTCCATCAAGAACAAAAAGCACAGCTTTTCGCTTTGCCCCGACATGCATGCTCAAAGGACCTCTTGGCTAAGAGTGGGCTGATAGATAAAACTTTGTACAGTTTGTGGTACATTTTCTGGGACTGCCTATTTGGCAGGGACTGCTGTCAGCACATCAATGATCAGTACCCAGTTCTCTTTTAGCGAAAAGTGCTTTGCAGAGCCATGCTTTTCGGTGACTCCAGGGATCTAGTGCTCTTGGAATTCACAGGGATTTGGAAGGGTTACCATGTTCACCATCTAGAAGCTAAGGTGAAAATTTGTTTTTGCTGATGAGGTTTGTTCACTTCAGTCTTTCTGTTGGAATTGGAGGGAAGAGATATGTATGCAATTGTTGGCTAAAGGTTATCTGCTTATTAAAGATGGTAAAAGTAATTAGATGCTCCAGCTTATCAGATTTTATTTTTTCCCTACTGGCACAGAGAAAGAGGATATGATCATTGAATATGCCCTTCCTCTTTTTTTTCATAAACATTTGGATTTTAAAAAATGGTGAAATTTGTAGTGGTAAGGGTAAACATATATTTTGGTCTGTGGGGAGCTATGATCCCAATTTTTGCATTATCGCACCCCTCCTTCAATGTGGGAGCAGCTAAAACACACATTGTTTAGGGTTCTATGCCTGCTGGTGTTTGACCGTGGATCATTGGTATGGCAATGTCGTGCCTCAACCACGGCCCAATAGCATTTGTAGTGGCATGGATTAATTGCTGTGTAAATTTACATTAATTTCTAGTATTTAATTTGATAGTTGAATCTACAAAAAATGCATCAATGTTAGATTAGTTTATGCTTAATTGGTTCCTTGAACTTTTTTGAACAGCTTATGGAGGCGATATGCTACAGACAATTGGTTACATATATGCAAGACAAGAAGCAAAGGAAATTGGAAAGAAAGCCATGTATTTGGGTGTGCCATTTATAGCTGAATGGTTCAGAAACAAAGGGCATTTTATAAAATCTCAAGTCACAGCAGCAATTGGGGTGAAAGTGCATCAAATATTTCTCAAATTAATATCGCACTATATTGTAATAGCATTCATAGTTTAATGCTCATTCCTTTTTTGGCTGTGGGTGTGGTAGGTGATTTTGCATTACTACAGTTACAACTGAGATATGAAACGACAACTGAGTACAGAGGGGAATTATTCTGAAGGTGATTTGGAATCATATCTACAGTCCAACAAAGAATTGATGATTAACTCACTTTGGAAACTAAATGTGGCTGATGTTGAAGGAACCCTCTCACATGTGTGCCAGATGGTAAGATTTTTCCGGAAACTCAAAGAGTCAAACCATTTACTGTGTCTATTTTTTTTAATATTATTGATACATGAAGTTTCTACTCTATGAATTCACTATTAACATTGGAATCGTTCCATCCTACTTAACTCTAGTGTCTTGAAGCATCCTCCTCAATCATATAGTTTCACATCTTCAAGCATCCGCATTTGTAATTTTTTTTTAAAATAATTTTAGCCGTCGCACCTCAAAACTCCATGTTTGTCACAGTAGAATGGAATCGTTCCATCCTACTTAACTCCGATGTCTTCAAGCATCTGCCTCAATCATATAGTTTCACATCTTCAAGCATCCACCTCAATCATATAGTTTCACATCTTCAAGCATCCGCATTTGTATTTTTTTTTTAAACAGTTTGAGTCGTCACATAAGCGACGGCCTACAAATGATTTTTTTTTAAAAACAGTTTTATCCGTCGCTTAACTGACGTCTTATCCGTCGCTTATGCGACGTCCTGCAGGTGATTTTAAAAAAAAAAACTTCAATATGGGTAAGTTTAATATGAATTATATGTTGGATAACCGATGATTTACATTTAACTGATGATAAACTGATCTGTCGCTTAATCGACGGATTGGAAAGATGTCGGATAACCGACGGAAATCCACTGAAGCTTAAAAAAAATCATAGTGTCGTACATGCGATAGGGAAGTGTCGAAAATCCGACAATAAGGCCGTCGGATTTTTGGTCGAAATGTAGTAGTGTCAAGTCATTGTTACCTTATATCATGAAGGATGTTTCCACATCTAAAGTTCAAAATGAGGACCAAGACATTTTTAGGGCTCAAGAATTCGATTTGATCTATGCTTAGTCTAGACTCTTGTATGATATTATCCGAAATGCTCCAAGATATAATTTCAACCCTAATATTAAACCTCAGCCACATGATGATGGTATTGTTGGCTCCACAAGTACCAAACCTGCAGACTCAGTTACAAAACAAATGAGTCAGTTATCGCTTAACCGACCTGCATCGGGACAAGCCACGGTTCATCTCATCCTACCCAATCAACGAGTGTACTTTAAGTGAAAACGTCGAACCCGAAAAGCAACCAGTAACCTGGAAGTGATAAAAAGAAAGGAAAAAATAATCATAAGGGTGGGAATAAAAATGAAAATGATAATAATAATTACAAGAACACGAACAATGCTGGGGGGGACAAGTATCCTAAGCATAAGGTGAAGTTTCCTTGTAAGTTTTGTAAGGACGATAACCTCACTCACTTATGCCCTCATATGGAGGACGCCTCGAAGTTCATAGCACAGGGCCCAGCTGTGTTTACTAATCATTTACCTAATAATCAAAATATGAACTCGAGGACCATTGATCCTGGTTGTGCATCTGGTGGAACTCAAAACCCACTGGAGGCCACTAGTGGTCACGGTTGCATAAACATGGTGAATGCTACAAATGTTATGATGCATGTGAAAGACTATGGTTCATCACAATCTGACCTTGGGAAAGAACCTGCTCCAACCGAGAGCTCTTTGCAAATTGAAAAGAATACGGATAAGAACAAAGGTCCACCTCACATTCCTAAGGGAGTCTTGAAGCTCTTAGGGCACAATCCTAATGCTCAAGCCGCTTAGAACTATTCAATTGTCAAGGATTTGGACCAGACTCCTTGTGCAATGTCTACATTAGAAGTGCTTTAGACTTGTCCTTCACAAAGAAAGGACTTGTTGTCTTCTCTTGGGGTTAGTGACGATATCTCTTCTTCCATGATCAAATTTGAAACTCATGGAATCTAGCCTTGCTTTCCTTATTACGTGTCTCTTTTGATTCATGTAGAGTTTCTCAACAACACCATCATGTGTACTGTTATCGATGAAGGTGTTGTCTCTTCTATGATGTCTTTGTCTTGTTGGAAGGGATTAGGTTCTTCGACGTTGTCCCAGTCTGCCAACATGTTTACTGCTTTCGATGGAAGGTGGTTTCGGCTGCACGGTGTACTTCCTTCTCTAGAGATCCAATTGGGATGGAATACTATAGCGATCGAGGTCAAGGTGGTTGATGCACCCCTTAACTACAATATTTTGTTAGGTATAAAATGGATGTACAATATGCAAGCTGTAGCCTCTTCCCTATTCCAAGTGGTTTGATTTTCGTTGAATGGGAAGATCATTACTACTGATCAAAAGTCTTTCTAGAATCCGATTGTAAATGCATCATTGGGATCTTCTATCCTGATTATCAATCATTCTTAGTTGACAGATGAGAATGTGGGTGGGTATGTATCCTTCTCTCATTGGAACATTTAGTTGTCCTACGCCCGTTCTTATGACTGGGTCAAGTCTTGGTGGGGATTCATCCTCGTCAAATTCGGTATCCTTTCGCACTATTCATATGTAGGATACTTGAATTATTCCTTCACCAAGTACTTCAAGTATGCCTATCGAGACAAACATGCCATTTCCTGCAACAATGGTGGTGTGTCAAGCAAATATTGATCATGTTGTAGAGCATAGTCCTTCCTCTCCGTGGACGGAGGAGGAGGACCCTTATGTGCTTCCTGCATGGGAAGTAGAGTCATCTCACTCTCAAGACTACCTTGATGATGTTTTTCCATTAGATGAAGCTATTCTTGAGGACATTGTAGTGAGGATTTCTCCTCACTGCAGGAGCAGGAATGACTCCCTTGTGCCTATAGGGCACAAGGGTAGGTTCCTACTGTTGGAAAACAGGAAAAACGAAATGGAAATGAAAGTAAACAGAACAGTAAATTAAACTAAGCTAATCTAGTGACAAAAACCAAAACTAAAGTAAATCATAAGCAAGAGCAGAAAGAAGAAGTGGAAGCTTTGTGAACCCCTCTACAGAAAACGGGCTAGGGTTCCGCCTCCTTAAACCCTACAAAACAAACCTAAGCTACAATGGAGAAACCTGCAAACACTATTAAACAAAACCTGCCAGAAACAATGGTTAGAAGTCAAATCAATCTAAATAGCTCAAAATCAAACACAAAAAACAAAAATATACCTTCTCTTAGTGGGTAATGGGCCACCATGCCCTAGCTCCTGGAAGCCTCTCTCTCTTGGTTGGGGGAGCAATGGCTCAAATGGGAATGGATGTGGAGGAGAGGGAATGTGGATGGTTTGAGAGGCAAAGGTATCAAATAATCCATGGGCAGCATAACAATAGGCAAGGGAGGAGTGTTTTGAGAGTGACCCCCCACCCTCCTTTTATAGTTTTTCCAAGGGATTTTAGGGTTTTAAGCCCCTCGTCAAGGATTTAGCACCTTTTTTTGGGCCTTTAGCCCCTTCCACCCTAACTTTAGCCCCTTTTACGGTTTTAGCCCATTTTTTAGGGCTTTAGCTCCTAGGGGGCTATTTTGGGCTCTTTTTGGGGGATTTTTGCCCTTTTCTTCACCCTTGGGCTCTTTTGGAGGTGTGGGGGTTTAATGGAAGGTTTGATAGAGTGATATGGGGGTTGTGATATGGTATACTTGGGTGGTGTATGCCATAGAGAGATATGTGGGGGATTTTTGGGTTAACAGATTGCCCCTTGATGTGTGAGGGTAGGAGCTCAACGTATGGCCGACGGACATCATAGGATTTACTGTATAGAGGTGGTGCTTCCAGGGCTAGGGCATGGTGGCTTTTGGTTTTTGTATTAATTTGGTTCCCATCAATGGGTGAGATACAATAAATGTGTGACATGTATATGGACAAGGCAGGCATTCCCATGCTCGTGACAATGCCAAAAGAATCATTTGATCTATGCTCTAAAATACAAGAGCCGATCATATACAACTGATGTTACAATGCTAGTTGCCTCTATGTGATTCTAAATAAAATAATTATCTAGTACATTGGACCCATGGCATTCTCATGGAATGCTATATATTCATGACTGACGGTCTGCTGGATCTGGTAAATAGCTATGTGGACTTGCTAATTGAGAGTCAGAGTCTCTGTGGTACAAGTATGTTGTATCAATCATAAACGTATATCTAAGCACTGCTGGGGCTTCTCAACACTGTCTCCAATGCAACCTGGAAATCACAAGGGATATAACCTGTTTAGGTCCCTCGAGTGGACTCACCAATGTGCTAGAGTCAGGTGACATCCGGGGTCTTCGACCAAGTATTGTGTGAAACAAACCCTGTACGAATCTCAATGGTGCGATGATGGAGTTGAAGTCGAGCAAATGAGAAACAACCATCCCAGGAGGCACTAAGGAATCCTCTCAAGTGGTCCAAGGAACTCATCAATGATGTTAATGAAACTAAGGTACAGGGACCTATGGGTCTATCCTCTGGAATATGTGTTTTGGCATCGACAGAGGGAGACCTACCCCTAGTCAAGGCAATAATGTTTCCTTGACCAGGAGCACGAGGTGGATAATCGAAAGGTGTGAAGCAATTTGCAGACTGACTCACTGAATTGGGGGGGAGGAGAGGGGAGTGAAGGAACTAAACAAGGGAAGGGGGGTATGGGGAGACTCAAAATTCCTTTGTTCAGAGTATGACGACATGGCGGACTAGGAAACAAATGAAACTGACTCATGGGAATGGGATCATAGTTGTAATATCGGGAATGTCGTTGCAGATGGGAAATACTTGGAGGAGGTGGACACTTTTTATACTGATAAGATCCAAGAAAGACACATTGCAGAGTACTTTGAACAAATGTGACCCAATGTGGGAATCCTACCAAAATGTTTTCTATGGGGGGGGGTGTCTAGGGACACCATTATGGTACGATCTCATGGATTTTTGGTGAGCCCTAGCAAGTAAATGCTCGATGGTGCTTTCAATTTTAGAGAGTCTGAAATCAGGAAGAAGACTCTAGTGGGGGTTATTTTTCATTGGTATTCTCCTGTGCCCAAAAAGGATAAAAGTATACATAGGAGAGCTCGCCCATCCTAGAGGGGATGAGAGACTTCTTTACCATTGGTAGTCCAATTAGGAAAGAAAAGGTTAAACCTATATTGACTGGATGGTCATTCAAATACTTTTATGAGCATGAATGAAACCAAGTTTCCTCAGTGATCTTTTCTTGTTGAGATGGCTGTAAAAAAGATTAACGACAACCGATGTTGAGCTTTTTTGTAAAGTACAGCCCCTCTGCCCGAGAAAGCACAAAAGTATGCAGATGGGAACGGTCTTGGCTTGAGTGTGCCAAGGAGGTCCTTTTCATGAGATGGTCTACATGGTCTGCAAAAGGAGACAAACGAGACGATGTAGACGTCCTTTCCTATACTTTAGCGAGCGAGAAAGGAAGCAGCTGCGCTCGACAATCTTTTCATTGTTTTAAGGAGTAAGAAAAGAGCTTTAAAAAAACTCCAATGTGGTCAACCGACTGCGGTGGAACAAGCGATGCCGCATGTCGGGATGGGGGACAAAGGTCCAAAGGTCATCCACACAGTATGGATGGAACAGAAAGCTCTCAAACATACCAATACCTACGTGGGATATATCACGGCAGAGGCTCGCGCGACTGTGTGGTGGAGGCACGAAAACCGAGGTGGCTCTCAGACAGAGGTCAGGAGAGCATGTGTGTGTGTTGTGGTGGATGGACTTGACCACATACGATGTGAGTGCAAGTCTGGGGGCATTTATATGCCAAATGCATGCAAGAAAAATAAATTGTTTTGTGGACAGTGGTCCAGAGGTCCGCGTAAGGTGTGGTGGATGGATAAGATAACTATGTGTTTAAAATGCAAAATAAAAGTGAAAATTATAGTCCTTAATGGGTGGTGGCTCGATCACTCGTATGAGTAGCGGTCAGGAAGTGTGATACAAGTACATGTCCATGGACACTTGCATCATCATGTCATGGCTCATAAATTGAGGTGAATTGTGGGAAATGGTACCGAAATTAACTTAATTAAACATGAGACAATGGTCTCATAAGGAAATGAAAATTTGATCTCGGAGGTGTGAGAGGTGTCTTGAATAGGTTCCAGGTGACTTTGGATTAGTAGCTGATGGTGCTACCCTTGACTTGTGCTAGAAAACGTTGAAAAATAAGAAAGGCAGAAAACTATGCTATAAGGGACTCATACTGGTGGTATCAGGGATAAACTATCTTGAGGTAGAGCCTGTTACGTGGCTTCTTCAAGAGGCGACCATCTGAGTCAGCGAAGAGGTATTCCCCCTTATCAAGACAATGGTCGTTGGCAAGGCGAGGTGATGAAATATGGTATTTTATGGGAAGAACCGATTCCACATTATGGTTTAAAGTGAATGGGGTAAAACCGAAGGTGCTTACAGATCTCTCCGTCATTGCGTAAGTGGTGCCGAGATAGATCAGCTGTATCTTCCACGGCCGATGAGACAGAAGGGCAACTGGTGCTAGAGATTATGTAAATGGTCTTGGTTGTGGTTTTTGTGGCCTTACCCCTAGTCTCTGTTGGAGGAAGAGGGGAAATCCTGGAGACAGAAGGAGTCTTTGATGGACCTAGAGGTGGGTGCAACATCATCTCAATTGAATCGACATGAGTCAACACATCCTGGGGCCTCAGAGGTACGGTAGGTGGTTCAAGGTACCACAGAGGATCTCCTAGTGTGAAATCCTGTAGATGGAGGGTTTCCAAGGTATACTTACTCATGATCCTGGATGGTAGGATAAATAAAAAGAAAAGAAAAAGAAAAATGATCATGTTGATCGGGAATGAATCCCATTGTTTCCCTAGTAACTGAGGTTGAGGTTGCAACTGAGGTTGTGGTTGTGGCTGCAGAAACAACGAAAGAGACAGGTCTGATGGACCATCGATGATGGTGGAGACAAGAGGGTCTATAGAACTGGACATCATGTAGATGGACATGGTGTCTGAAGAAGGCAGTGGGGGGTGAACTTCTTCGATCAAGGTGATCTCAGACTCAAGGGAATGGTGACGGAGGTCAGCAAGAGCCATTCAAAATTCGGGCAGGTCTTGGCAATGGTGGGAGTAATTTCCATACAATCCGCAAAAGGAAAAAGCATGGTTTGTCCTCAATTCCTTGTTCCTGACTAGTGGCGTGGTTGGGAGTTCAACCATGGGGATGTTTTCATTCGTATCCATGGCATCTAGATGCGCACAGATCACTGGGATTTCAGGGAAATTCTTAGTTGGATGGCGCTATTGTTCGTAGACGGCACAAGATGGGATTTGTAGTGGTTCTGTGGTGGCTTTGGTGTTCTTTCCCCAAGCCCTTTTGGGTTGGGGCGGTGCAGGTGCTGGTGCGACAGTTGGCTTAAGTGGACCAGCTAGGCAGTGAGGCTCAACCACAATAGGTTGCACTGGGGTTAAAACAACGTGGGGCATTGCTAGTTGAGTTGGTGGATCAAGATACCACACCAAGATCCCCAACGTAAAGTTGGGTAGGATTAAAGTGGTCATGACCGGCTTGCTCATGACACCAGGTGGGGGAAAGGGGAAGGGAATTATATGGACTGGAGATGAGACCACATAACTCCCAGCTAGTTGCATGTGGGGGTGTGGTTGTGGTTGTAGATACATGTAATGCTACTGTTGCGGGTGATGTTGTGGCTTTTGTTGGCATTGCGGCTGCGAACGATGTTGTGGTTGTGGTTGGGGCTACAGCTGTGGCTGCGGTTGTTTTTTGGGTACAGTGGTGCTTGATGAGACCATGCACAAGTCCACAATTTCTTTTTGTGTCAGTGGTGGCGACACCAACGGGAAAGGAGTCGTCATGGAGGTATAAGTAAACAACCTAGGGCCCACATTCAACAATGGGGAGGCTGGTGTGTTTTCAACCACGGTGTTGGTTGCAGGGATGACGTTAACGTGTGTGGTCCCCCCTTGCAGCTCAATGGTGGTGATGGTAGGGATAACATTGGCAGGTGTTGTTAACCCTTGCGGATCATGGTAGGTGAGATCGTTAACCGTCACAATATTCCCTTCATGGGGGACAATCATGACGCAGAAGACAGTTGACGTGACGACTTGCATGGCATACATGTAACTCCTTCCGAGGAGGAGGCTGTAGTCTAGTTGAGCGTTGACGACTTTGATGTCAATTAGGATTGTCTTCCTGGCTAACGTTATGGGGACATGGGGGAGGATTCCTTGGGCTTTAATGGGTTGTCCATCATAATATCGTAGAGTCATGGAGGACGGTTATAGAATTGGTGATCCAAGCTTCTGCCAAACCAAGGTAGACATGACGCATGTGGATGCCCCCTCATCCACTATGCATCAGTGCACAACCAAGTTCCAGATGGACACCAGGATTTGGAAGGGAATAGTGGAGGGCATGTGCGGCTCTCTGTTCTCTATGTCAAATGTGATTAACTTGGAGTCGGAGGGATCTACAGCCCCTAGGGTGGCTAGTAAGGATTTTCGTTGCATTGGGCACATTTTAAGTACCTCAAGAGAGGACATGGTGGTTGGCGTTTGGGCCAAATCATCCACAATGCTATAGCTGGCTGTAGCTATAGCTAGCTGTAGCTCTAGCTGTGGCATTATTGGTGATTCTGCGTATGGGGGGGCATGGAAATGGGGGTAGTTGAAGAGGTGAGTTGACTATTTTAGATGTGGATGCTGCTGATGAGTCAACAGGTTCGGTGGTGGTACCGTATTGATTCCGTCTAGTTTGTAAGTTGACCTCTTCAGTCGTCATGGCTAGTAGGTGATGAACACCTGTTTCGGCCATGGGAGGTGCCCTCGGAGCATTGGGATTGGCTTGGGGAGGGGGTGTGGTTGCCACCAATCCTTGGACTGGTAGTGGGTTTTGAAGCACCATGGGGGGAGGTCCTTGAGGTGTCAGGTTGGGTTGTGCTTGGTTTGTAGCATTGGTAACCTGTTGGGCCTCGTTTCGAATGGCCTACTTCACACGACCCATGAAGGGACACTCAAATGTATAGTGCCCATAGACCTCACAGAGTGTGCATGGTTGGTTTGTGTGCAACAGAGTGTTATGTCTTGGTGCATTTGGTCGTGGGGGTTTCTGGGTTGGCCGGTTTGCTGCGACAATGTTGGGAGGATTTGGTTGTTGGCTGCCTCCCTACAGTTGGTTATTTCCTTGGTTGCGGGGATGATTATTCCTAGCTTGCCCTTGTTGATTGTTGGGGGTAGGCTAGTTGGGACAATTTTGCTATGCAAACACCTATCCCAACAGAGAGGGAGGAGTGGGAGTGGGGGCTTGAATTGGTTGCACTAGCGGTGCATAGTAGATTTGTGGAGTTGGTGGTGCCATGAATGTGGGAATTTTCCCCACATACTACTGTGTTGGACAATTCATGGCCTGATCCTGCTGCGGTGGCACAGGTTGTGCATAGGAAGTTGTCGCTCCGGACTGAGACATCATTCTAGCATAGTCCGGAGCTTGGTTTTGGTAAGCAACATTAGCGGTGTTGCTTAGTTGTGGTGTAATGGTAGGTGGTGTCGACCGAGGCTGTGGTTGTTGGGAGACTGACCCTATGATGCCGTGTGCAGTGTGGGATGCCCCCGGTGCACCATAGTAGGAGGTACTTGGACAGGGAGCATCTGGAATGATGGTGTACAGGTATCCAGACTAGGCATAAATGAGATCAAATTGTTGGGCCTTCAGTATGGCCTCTTCTTCAGATTGGGGATGCTCAGATGCAACGTCCTTTGTGATGGGTGGGAGAAAAGTCTTAAGGAACCAATCCAAGAAGATCATGTCATCTAGTTGGATTTTGCATAAGCTATGGCATCGCCGCCACTCATGGATATGGTCAGTTATGTGAGTGGTGGTGCTTTGGCAATAGGATAACAGGATCTCCACCCCCTCGTCATACCTGACAGGGAGTTGGAAATACTGTAGGAACATGAAGAATAGGGAGTTGAAGTCGGGGTACCTGGCTTGTGGTAGCTCAATGTACCATTTGACCACGGCACCTGTAAGGGTGCTTTGGAACAGCCTTAGCCTAATGGAGTCATCTACAATTCTGTTGGATGAGCACAATAGATGGAATGTCATTATGTGGTTTTGGGGACATTCCCTGGCTTTGCCTTCAAACTTGGGGATGTCTGATGGCAGCTTAGTTGGCATGGGTGGCCAAAAATATTGGTGGCGGATGGGTTTGTTTGTTAATCTAGCCAAGTCATGCAAGTTAAGGTGAGCCATGAATGGTAGATTTGATCCCAAGTTAATGTGGGATGGGGATGCAATAGGGGTGGGGTTTGTAGGTGCATAGTGCATCTAGACAGCTGGGGGGATTGTGGTGGACCCATTGTGGATGGGCCAATGCCCCCAAGTGCTGTGTGGGGGGCTTTATGGGTGGCGGGGGCATTCCCCCCATGTATTATAGTAGGGGCAATGTAGGTGGCTGATGCATTTCCCCCTATGTGGCAGGAGGGGCAGTATGTGTGGAGGGGCCACTAACCCCATGTGTTACCATTAGGCCAGCTTGGTTGGTCACTATGGGTGGTGGTAGTTGGCTAATGACAGTCTACATGACTATGCTTGGGCCACTTTCCAAGTTATGGGTGACAGGTTGTGATGTGGACATGGGTCCACTTGCTAAGGTTAGGCCGAAAAATGGATCCAGGTTTGCACTAGCCATGGGGCTTGATGGTGCAGTGTGGAGGTCTGGTTCAGACTGATATGGGTCTGAATCAGAATCAAAGGTGGTGTGGCCCTCTGATGGTGTGGGAGATCACTGAGAACAGCTTCGACGGTGTCGATCAAGTGTTCCAAATGGTGGTGGTTCGCCTCTTAGGCGTGAGGAAGATCGTGGAGGATCAATTGTGTTTTCTTTTGTGTATGAAATTGGTGGGTATGAGATTTGGACCCCAGTTTCAATATCTTCCTATTGGATGAAGGTGGTCTCTCAGCCACCAAGACTGCCAGAAGACAGCGCTTGGCTTGTTACTTATAGGTGCTTCTACTCAATCAGAAGGGGTCATTTCCCGTTTCGTTTGGCAATTCCTCTCAGCGGCCAGCTACTTTGGGGTTCATGTGGTACTAATCACAATGCGTTTATGGGCAAATCCCAAGTACTTCCCATAGTTGAAGCAANATTGAACTTAGTGTAAATTTGGTAAATTTTAAGGCTTACTCAGCGTCATGAACTGAGTTGGGTTAATTATTCGGTATGGTGTGTTGGTTTGCTTGTTTTTCTAGTATTTGGTTGCTGCAATATGGTTTATGAATTCATCATGGTAGATTTCATGTCATGGTTTTGTATGCAAGAATAAACAGAAATTTGTAAGCAACTACAATGATTAACCCTGAATGTTTGCTGGCCTAACTAAATGTCTACCTTATAGTAATATTCTTCTTCAACCAAGAGAAGGTGTTGGGCTCTCAACACAATGGGACTAAGCCCATCCGTAGATCCTCAAGTCACCTCTCGGAGGCTAGGTTGGTCAATAGGGAGGGCACTTAGTGCCATGAGAAGCCCTCCTTCTCTACCCCCTCTACCTTCCAAGTCACCCGGTTTTACTGGTTTGGGAAAAATATCATGGAGTTCCTAGATCTGTACAAGTTTTCCCTTCATCGTATCCCAGAATACCCTGGAGGGTGACGACTAGGTAGAGGAGGAAGGGGGAAGCAAGATGGTTACTTTTAAGTTATTTTTAGTTAGACTAGTTCATTTTAATAAGCCGTAATGGTTCATTTAACATTTACACATTGTTCATAAAATTATTTGCAGAAAATACAAACTGAAACTGAAAATGACCTGCAATGGTGGACAGAGGTTGATGGGCCACACTAACAGTCCTCTGAAACTGAAAATTACTATCTATTAATCTTAAATTTAACTTTTCTATGACAGGCCGCACATTTCTGACCAAATCTAGCGAGGGGGCCATGAGATTTTTTCAGAAATGAGCGGGGGGGTTGCACAGAAATCAAAAACAGCTGCAACCTGAATTTCTATGCTGAAGTCACACTTATCAGGGGATTAAGTGCGCCCTGGGCGCACCTGTTTTCTCATTAAGAGCGCCCCAGTCTCACCTTTTTCCTTGATAAGAGCACGCCTCTGCTCCGGAATGGGGTTTTTTGGTGAGACAGAGTCAGATCTGGCCGACAGTAACTGGTACTAGGGTCAGTCTGACTCAATTTTTCCTAGAAAATTCTTCGGCAGTGCTTAAAATATGACTAAACAGGATTTAAGACAGATTTAACATAAGATTCTTGAAAAACTAGAGCAAACATTTTAAAAACTTTAAAATGAAAATTTTGGACCAGGGATCCTATGGGATCGACCTGGTATGGTCACCAAAGCTGTAGTGAGGATTTCTCCTCACTGCAAAAGCAGGAATGACTCCCTTGTGCCTATAGGGCACAAGGGTAGGTTCCTACTATTGGAAAATAGGAAAACCAAAATGGAAATGCAAGTAAATAGAAAAGTAAATTCAACTAAGCTAATCTAGTGACAAAAACCAGAACTAAACTAAATCATAAGCAAGAGCATAAAGAATAAGTGGAAGCTTTGTCAACCCCTCTACAGAAAATGGTTTAGGGATTCGCCTCCTTAAACCCTGAAAAACAAACCTAAGCTACAATGGAGAAACCTGCAAACAATGTTAAACAAAACCTACAAGAAACAATGGTTAGAAGTCAAAGCAATCTAAATAGATAAGAAGCAAACACAAAAAACAAAAATATACCTTCTCTTAGTGGGTAATGGGCCACCATGCTCTAGCTCCTAGAATCCTCTCTCTCTTGGTTGGGGGAGCAATGGCTCAAATAGGAATGGATGTGGAGGAGAGGGAATGTGGATGGTTTGAGAGGAAAAGGTCTCAAAGCATCCATGGGCAGCATAACAATAGGCGAGGAAGAAGTGTTTTGAGAGTGACCCCCCACCCTCCTTTTATAGTTTTCCAAGGGATTTTAGGGTTTAAAGCCCTTGGTCAGGGATTTAGCTCCTTTTTGGGGCCTTTAGCATCTTCTGCCCTAACTTTAGCCCCTTTTAGGTTTTTAGCCCCTTTTTGAGGGCTTTAGCTCCTAGCGGGCTATTTTGGGCTCTTTTTTGGGGTTTTATCCCTTTTATTCATCCTTGGGCTCTTTTGGAGGTGTGGGGGCTTAATGGAAGGTATGATGGAGTGATATGGGGGTTGTGAGATAGTGTCCTTGGGTGGTGTAGGCCATAGAGAGCTATGTGGGGGATTTTTGGGTTAACAGCCATGTCTAGGATTCAACAACCTTAGGAAGAGTTGCACCATAGATCATATTTCCTCCCTAAGCTTGATCGTTTAGAGTGTGATGACTTTAGGGAGATTCTAAGTGAGAAATTTGGTATCCTCATGGTCCCATTAAGATCTCCTAGTCAAATTGTTGAAGGGAACATGGCTAACCTGTCACCAACAATTCCTATCAACATTTCTCGTAATGCTGGTAAGATTGAGAACATTTACATTGGGGAGGATTGTTCCCCCGATGAGATTAAAGAGTATACCGAGATTTTTAAGGAGTTTTGTGATGTTTTCATTTGTTCGTACGAATAAATTCCAGGTATATCCCCTCATATTGTCGAACACGAAATAAAGACCTATCTGGATGCTAAACCGGTTCGACAACATTTGCGTGCCGTGAATCATAAGAAAGCACTCGCCATTAAAACAAAGATAGAGAAACTGATCAAAGCTGATTTTATCTATCCCATTCCCTTGACGGAGTTGGTTTCAAATCCCATTTCGGAGTTGGTTTCAAATGTGTGCAGAGATGACTGGGACCAGAAAGTCTCAGCAATATTATGGGCCTATAGAACAACATGAAAATGACTAACTGGATACACCCCTTTCCATTTAGTCTATAAACAAGAAGCAGTTGTGCCCATGGAATATATTGTCCAGATCCTATGAATTGTTGTGATCACAGAGATGACAGATACTAGTGCTGTAAAAGAGAGGATAGCGCAGCTGGTTCAAATGGAAGAAGACCGTTTTATTGCAGGATTCCATCAAAATGTGGAAAAGGAACGACAGAAATCCTGGCATGACCACCACATCACAACAAAGTAGTTCAAGGTTGGTGGACTTGTTTTGATGTACGATAGTAAATTTCTCAAGCATCCGGGTAAGTTCAAAATACACATGTTAGGTCCATATGTAGTTTCACACATTACTGAAGCAGGCACAACAAAGTTACACAAGCTAGATGGAACACCGGTAACGGGCATGATCAATGGAATTCTATTAAAACCATATTACGACGACTACAGCACAATTCCATAAAGCCGTGATGCGCAAACAAAAAAAAATTGACAAGACGGCTGGGCAAAAGTTGAAAAAAGCTAGCAGGAACTGACAATCGGTAAGGGCATGGGAAATTCGAAAAAGATCCGGCACCACTAAACATTTAGTAGCATTAAATCGGCAGGACTGAGGAAAAAAGCATCAAACTTTTTGGTCCCATCTGGTAGAGTTCCCTTAACTGCCCTGAAAAATGCATAATGGAGCTTAAGCATGCAAAGGACGAGCCCATGTGATCTGCCAGAGGGACCTTCACTCTGTCAATTCAGCTTAAAGAATAGTCACCTATAAATAGTCCCTCTCGTCTATCGTATAATCTTTACACTACTTTGACAAACCAACAATCCAAAGAGACAATCCCGCTGCATAGACCGAGCCATCCTTCAAAGCCAAAGACCTTACTCAATAAAATATTCCAGCAATAGAGAGCACTCCAATAAGGACACCTTGAACCGGTTTAGCCACCCAAGACGTGAAGAAGACTCAGAAAAATTCAAAAGTAGTACCAAATCTAAGGATCGTCAAAAAACCATTGCAGATTCTACCGCATCCATCACAAGCAAGAAGTCAGCTCACATAGATAACTACCTCCTGACCATTAGTGCAACCAACGGGAGCCAAAGTTTTTGTCACCATGCAAACCTTGAAAGCTAACTCCCCAAGTTCCTCTGGCCCTAGGGAAAAATACCCAAAGCTCGTAGAGTCAACCAGGTTCAGCTATCATCACCAGAAGCAGAGCTCACTGAAGAAGACAATAAACTACTGTTGCCCTATGTATTGCCCAGAAGGCCTAGTGCTGTAGCAGTAAGGGTGAACATTCCAGAGCTATTAGAAGAACCCATTATTCCTGTAGCAGGGATTTCTCCCTTACTATAGGGGAGGAATGGCTACCTTCTATCTATAGGATGGAAGGGTAGGGTTCCTAATGGTAGTGCAAGAAAAACGAAACAGAAATGAAGCAAAGAGAACAGAAAATAAAGAAATGGAAACCATGCACACAAGGTTAGACTCCAGAACCCTGCATACAACTTATTAGAACATAAAATGAGCCTACAAGCAAACGAAGTTAGAAAAACTAGAATAATAATGACATTAAACAAATCTTATACCTCTTGGTGGAAATGGGCCACCATGCCCTAGCTTGGAGAAGCACCTCTCTCTTGAGAATGGGAGAGCTATGGCTCAATGGTAGAATGGATGAGAGGGAGTGTGAATGGCTTGAGAGGCAAATGGTCTCAAGGCATCCACTCAGGAAGCATAACAGTATGCAAGGGAGGAATGTTTTGAGAGTCACCCCAACCCCTCTATTTATAGCTATTTTAGGGTTATAATCCCCTGGTCAGGGCTTTAGCCCGTTTTTTGGGCTTTTAGCCCCTTTCGCTCAATCTTTAGGTCTTTTTATGGTTTTAGGATCCTTTGAGGGGTTTTATCCCCTTTTTGGAGGCTTTAGCCACTATGAGAGCTATTTAGGCTCTTTTTAGGGGGGTTTTAGCCCTTTTTCATGTTTTTAAGCCAACTTGACGGTGTGGGGGTCAAATGAGGGTCGTATATGGGTGTCCTTGGGTGGTGTAGGCCATGTAGAGCTGAGTGAGGGATTTTTTGCGTTAACAATTTTGGAGGGAATCACAAGACCCTAGGACGGCCCAAAACCCAAGGATTCCATCATGACCAAGCTTTAGGTATTAAAGTTTGAAGACTATGACACTCGGAAGCTAGAAATCTCCTGGGATCAATTCATGGTTGAAAAAGTCAACCGGCCACTGGAGGCATATGTTGTTTCTACACTAAAGTATGCGCATGGATTGGAGTAGTCTGGTATATTAAACCTACTCCTTATGCCCCATTTCGGCTGCTCTAGACTAGTCGAAATGTATGTTAAGCAGATGCTTTTGTGCTTCCATGGTGGCTACCTTTGGCTGAACAAACCATATGAGGTGACGGTGGAATTAATTTTGGCCATTACAAGTCTACTGCAGAATGGAATCGAAAGGGCCCTATACTTACATAATGACAAGGAAAAGATAGACAAAAACGATATGAAGGCTGAATACGAGCTCCTCCATGGTGAAAAGGGTTTTCTCATCAGCTCCATTGAGGATAGTGTGATGCAAGTAGCAACAAAGATCTTGTGTAGCAAAGTCCTACACAAGATGATGTCAGTTGAGTGCATGGACGCAACAGTCAAACTTGCCAAAAAATGTGCACAGGGCATGCACATTAACTGGTCCCAGTTCCTCTTCAATGAACTGTTGGATGATGCACGAGAAGCACAGGAAAAACCCACAGCTAAGTTTCACTTTTCCTAGCTCTTAATTTTAATTTCTTTTGTAGTATGGGCTCCACCACCAGATTATCAGGCTATGGATATCCCCATATATCTCCTCAGCAGGCTTTAACAGAACCTCTGGGACCATAAGGACAACAAGCGCAAGACTGATGCCAGAGTTGCATTTCTCCTACAGGGAGAAAGGCTCTGAAAAATTGTGCGTGCACAATACCGGCTGACTCCGGCAATGATTGCAAAATATTTGTTCATTCAATTCCATGCATAACAACACAAAATCATCTTGCAACTATGTGGGGACCCCAAGAAGCAAGTGCTTCCAACATTCTTCATCCTCAAGGATGAGGATATTGAATGAGAAATCAAAGATTGGCTTGAGGAATGGCTTACCTATCGTGAGAAGGTACCTGCATGACAACAAGTGCCACAAGAGATGTTAGAATAATCAACCCATAGTTTACCCACTTAGACATTAATTTCATTATTTTTGTCTTATTTGCCTAGTTCATGTGTCCCGCCTTGTGCAAGTTGTCATTTGCCTATCTATAATGGTCAAACTTGCCTTATTTGACTCATGTAGTGCATGGGAGAGCTAAAGGAATCAATTCTTCTTTATTCCTGGCCTCCTAGGTGCCCTTCTGCTTTTTTTGCTTTATTGCCTGCTTTTTCAGTGTTTTAAGGCAAAAGGAAAAGCTAGACTAGGTGAGGTTGACTAGGTTTTTGTCCTACACATCCTCCTCTCTTTTCTACATGAAAAATCATGTATGATATACCATTCCACCACTCTTTATCTTGCCTAATCCTTTTTGCCAATTCATGAGCTCCATGACAGATTTGGGATCATCTTTTTACACGTATGGGGGATTTGCTTATTTTTAGTAAGCCTGCTTTATGCTAGATTCGAATTGCTCCTCATGCATTCAAATCCCTGATGTATTTTATTTATTCAGAAACCTATGTTATTATAGGGTGGGCTATTGTACACTAATTTAATACAGTTTAGTGTTCAGCTCCAATTTTTAGTCTCTTTGTGAGTGATTTTGCATGATCAATTGTTAATTGTTGTGAGTAAAATTAATCTATCACCTGGTTCAATTTCCACATGGTATCAGAGCCATTGTAGGTTGTTTCTCTCCTTCAAAAATTGTTTTTCAGGTTCGACATCAATGACTAGGAGCCTTCTACTGACAGCCGAGACATATTTTCTAATCTATGGATCAATCATAGAAAACTATCTTGACTCCCTTCAATTTCTTTGAATGGAAAGCAAAGATGGAGATACTGTTGAGAGCAAAAGGCCTCTACAGGGTGACTATGGCAACAGAAGCAGAGCCCAATGTAGCTGCAGAGAAGATAAAATGGCACAACAGGAGGGATGAGGCTTATGGCCTCCTGTGTCTGAGTATTTCCAGAGACCTTCTTTTCCATCTCGATGGATTGACATCACTGAATGAAGTATGGGAGAAGCTTGGTGATATTTTTGGAAAGACGGATGAGATGAGGGGACATCAAATCGAAAATGAGCCGATTTCTCTGAGTCCAATGAGATTTGAATCCCTGCAGCTATATTTCTCCAAGTTCAAAGCACTAGTTTTGCAGCTGAAACAATGTGGTATCAAAAAGAAAGATGATCAGCTCGTACTGGCCATCCTCTCGAAGTTGGGCCCTGATTATTCAATGTTTGTTTCAACCTTCTATGCCACAAAACTGACAGCTCGAACCTAGAAGATGCCTAGCCTTGCAGATTTCATGGAATCTCTCACACAAGAACAGGACAAGCTGGTGATGATGGGCACCATCAAACCATCCAAATATCAAGATTTGATTGTTGGAGATTCGAGGGTGGATTCAAAAAGAAAAAACAAATCTAAAAAGCCACCTGAGCAAAAGAGAGACAAGAAACAGTCTCTAGAGGATCAACAAGGGCCTAAGAAGAATAACCAGAAGAGGAAAAACAAAGGTGAAAAGAACAAGTGCGCATACTGGAATAAGGGCAATCACTCTGAAAGCTCTTGTATGAAAAAGCAGATAAACATGCTAACCCAACTCCTGGAGAAGAATGGCATCTCCCTTCCAGAAAGCTCAAAGAAGAGAGAAGGAGGATCAAGTTCAGATGACAAAGAGAGAGCTCATGCTCTAGTTGCTGGCACATCAAGCTCACCCAGTTTTATCATTGATTCTGGAGCTTCAAGACACATGGTTTCGACTAAGGAGGCCTTCTCCTCACTGGATATGTCGAAAGCACCATCTATTGTACTGGGAGATGAATCTCTCACTGAAAGTAAAGGCAAAGGAAGGATAGATCTTGATCATGGTAAGTTTAGCAATGTGCTGTATGTGCCTGGTCTCGCCTCCAACCTCCTGTCAGTGTACCAGATGACCCACACTGGGTCTCCGAAGAAGGTCATATTCTCCCCCGATGAAGTTGATATCACAGAGATCTCAAGTGGTAGATTCATTGCAAAAGGAGTTGCAAATCATGCTCAAAAGGTATACATGTTCTCACACTTCGTACCTTACTCAAACCCCTCTTCTCTTCTCATTCATGCTAATGAAGCCAGAAAGCTTTGGCACGAAATATTTGGCCACCTAAACTACAAATATCTATCAGATCTTAGTAAAAAAGAGATGGTCATAAGGTTTCCCAAGATAAAATTTTCCAAAGGAGTCTGCCAAGGTTGTATCCTAGGAAAACACCTAGAGCACAAATTTGAGAGAGCTAGTCATGAGAGAACCTCTGCACCCCTCGAGCTGATCCACAGTGATGTTTCTGGCCCATTCCCTCATATTTCCATGATTCAGGACAAATATGCATTGACTTTTATTGATGACTTTTCCACGTATTGCTGGGTTCACTTCCTGAAACACAAGTCTGAAGTTTTTGGCCTATTCAAAGTCTTTAAGGCTTTGGTTGAAAACCAATCTGGAAGGAAACTCAAGGCCCTCAAATCTGACAATGGTGGTGAGTATGTCAAGTCTGAGTTTATTAATTATTGTGCAGATGCAGGTATTCAGATGCAGCATTCTATCCCTTACACACCACAGCAAAATGGTGTTGCTGAGAGGAATAATAGATCACTGAAGGAGATGGCAACATGCATGATGAAGGCCAAAACTTTGCCACCAAAGTACTGGGCCAAAGCTATAAATATGTAGCCTATATTCAGAATAGGGTGCCTCACAAAGAGCTTGATGGCATGACTCCCTTCGAAGCATGGAGTGGGAACAAGCCAGATGTGACCCATTTCAGGATTTTTGGCTCAAAGGCTTGGGCTAGAATACCAACAGAGAAGAGGAAGGATTTGTAGCCCCAAATCCAAGAGTGTCTTTTTGTTGGATACTCTAAAGATTCAAAAGGGTACAAGTTGATAAATTTGAGCACAAACAAATCCTTCATTGAAAGGTGTGTTCAGTTTGAAGAAGAACCCCTTGCAGCAGTGGAAGTTGGTGAAGCCTCTTCACCACCTGAACCTCAAGAAGTAAGTAAAGAGTTTGTTGAACATGATGATTCTGATTTGTATGATGGATATGAGTTTATTATAGACACTAAAAGTCCCACAAGTCAAAAATGGGAATCCAAGACACTACATGCAGCAGGTGAGCTAGCTGGGGATCCCAATGACCCAAGGAGGACTAGAATGGTCTGTGCATGAAGGATCCTATGTTTGCTGAAAAATGCTATTTGATGGTAGAGTCTGATCCTCAAACATATTAAGAATCATCAGGAGATCCAATATTTCAAACAGCCATGAAGGAGGAGTTCAGCTCACTCCAGAAGAGCAACACATGGGAGCTAGTGGATCTTCCCCCAGGGAGAAAACTAGTACAATGTAAGTGGGTCTATAAGACCAAATTTGCTGCTGATGGTTCACCACTGAAGTAAAAGGCCATATTGGTAGCCAAGGGCTACTCATAGGTTCATGGGATATATTACAATGAGACTTTTGCCCCAGTGGCAAAAATGGATTCCATCAGGCTAGCCTTAGCCATTGCAGCCTCAAGGCAATGGGAGGTACATCACATGTATGTAAAATGTTCCTTCCTAAATGGAGATATCACTGAGGAGATATATATGCAGCAGCCTCAAGGTTTTTATACTAACCCTTCTTTTGTGTGCAGGTTGAGAAAGTCATTGTATGGGCTAAAGCAAGCCCCCGGGGCTTGGTATGCCAAGATCGATAGCTTCTCGCTATCACTGAATTTTGTTCAGTGCAAATCAGATCCAAATGTCTATTTGAAGTTATTTAATGGTTCATTAATGATAATTGTGTTATATGTTGATGACCTCCTCATTACAGGAAGCTCACAGGCTGAGATTGCTTCCTTAAAAGGAGATATGAACCAAGCCTTCTCCATGACAGATTTGGGGCTCTTAAGTCAATTTTTGGGGCTTGAGATTGCTCAAAACAAAGCTGGAATCAAGGTGCACCAATCCAAATATGCCTTGGACTTGCTGAACAAATTCAAAATGAAGGATTTCAAAGCAAGCAAAACTCCTTTCCTTTCAGGAGTGAAGCTAGAGGAAGCTGATTCTTCACCGATGGTAAACAATACATTGTATAGGCAATTGATTGGATGTTTATTGTATCTAACACATACTAGACCTGATATTTGTTATGTAGTAAGTGTGGCTTCTATATTAATGGATCAGCCTCAAGATATCCATTGGAAAGCAGCCAAAAGGATCCTTAACTTTGTTCAGGGAACAAGGACACATGGGATCTTCTATAAAGCAAAATATGATCTTGAGTTGATTGGATTTACTGACAATGATTGGGCAGGTGATAGCACAGATAGAAAGTCCACTTCAAGATATGTGTTCATGCTTGCAGAAGGGCCAATCAGCTGGTTAAGCAATAAACAGAGTGCCATTGCACTCTCATCTACAGAAGCAGAGTACAGAGGAGTTGTTAATGCAGCAACTCAATGTTTATAGTTGCAGGGTTTACTTGGAGAGTGTGTCTTCGAAACAGAGTACTCAACTACCATCTAATGTGATAACCAGAGTACCATTTGAATCTACAAATATCCAGTTCAGAAGTAGAGAACCAGACACATTGAGATCCATATGCACTACATCAGAGAGCTTGTGCATGATGGCACCATTCACCTACTCTTCTGTTCATCTTCAGAACAAGTAGCTGATATCTTCACCAAAGAATTTTGTGAGAAGACCTTCAGCAATCTAAAATCACTTCTGGGGATTTCTGATCATGCTGTGAAAGCATGAGTGAAGACAAGATTCTACAATTTTGTTTTATAGTCCATGTTTAAGGGAGGATTTTCCCAAGTTGGTTTTGCCTCTTTCCTTGTTTAAATGGACATGCAGTATGTAAAGGGTGACTAAGCCTTGTTGCTAGGCCCTATAATTTTCTGATATATTACTCATAAGTTAGTCTTAAGGGGGGTGTTAGAATAATCAACCCATATTTTACCCACTTAGACATTAATTTCATTATTTTTGTCTTATTTGCCTAGTTCATGTGTCCCACCTTGTGCAAGTTGTCATTTGCCTATCTATAATGGTCAAAATTGCCTTATTTTACTCATGAAGTGCATGGGAGAGCTAAAGGAATCAATTATTCTTTATTCTTGGCCTCATAGGCACCCTTCTTCTTTTTCTGCTTTATTGCCTGCTTTTTCAGTGTTTTAAGGCAAAAGGAAAAGCTAGACTAGGTGAGGTTGACTAGTTTTTTGTCCTACACATACTCCTCTCTTTTCTCCATGAAAAAGCATGTATGAGCTTCCATTCCACCACTCTTTAGCTTTCCTAAGCCTTTTTTCCAATTCATGAGCTCCATGACAGATTTGGGATCAGCTTTTTACACCTATGGGGGATTTGCTTATTTTTAGTAAGCCTGCTTTATGCTAGATTCGAATTGCTCCTCATGCATTCGAATACCTGATGTATGTTACTTATTCAGAAACCTATGTTATTACAGGGTTGGCTATTTTACACTGATTTAATACAGTTTAGTGTTCAGCTCCAATTTTCAGTCTCTTTGTGAGTGATTTTGCATGATCAATTGTTAATTGTTGTGAGTAAAATTAATCTATCACATGGTTCAACTTCCACAGGAGAATCCACCAAAGAACACAAACAAACATGGTTCCAATGCTAGTTTGAAGGATCCCTAGGATGGCTTCCACAAAGATGAAGCCAAAGATCAGAGAGATGCACCCAGTTCCAACCTCGACGACTCCGCTGCGAGTGAGGAACTGAGCACCGACCAAGCTAGGAAAAAGAGGGGCAAGAATCCCATGCAAGAGGAGGAAGATGAAGACAAATTGAGCTTCCCTTATAGCAAGCATTATAAGGTTAACCGCCCCCATGTCAGGGACATACCAGGCGTGGACCTGACCCTTCTACATGATGTCGTCGCCGAAGTTATAGAGAAAAATTTGGGAAAGCTTGTCACTAGGAAAACCAATTGGACAGCAGCCATCACCACAAAGGCTAACCAACTCATACAGACTATCATCGAAGTGAGAGACACTATGCAGGCTAGAACCTATGGTGTCCCAAAATCAGACGCCTTAGCTATGCCAATAATGCTCCTGCCCCTAACAATAAAAATGCCTGTGCAGGAATTATCTAAGAAAGGTGTAGAAAGTGAGGCAAGTATCCCTAACTTGGACACATTGATTTTAAAATTTTCAAACATAACTTTGCCATAGATATACTCTATTCAACAGGCCGCTGCAACAAAAATTAGAATCCGAGAAAATATAGTTGCATCCCAGGCAACTAAGGCAACCACGAAAGCAAAGGAGCAAAAGCAATTTATCAACCACCAGCGCGTAGACCTGGCATCCCAAGCCCAGAGGCAGGCTTCACTAGAAAAAGCAATAAAAGAGGTAGCTGCGCAACTCTTCAACCAGGAAGCAGAGGCTGAGCTCGAATCGGCACATAAATTGAGACGTCTATCCAAGCTAGCCACAGACCTCCAGAAGCAAATCCAAGAGATGAAAACCAACCTGCAGCTTGGCCCGGGAAAATGGCATAAGAAGGAAGTTCACTCCCGTAACCAAGGAAAATGTGCCACATGCCCGATAGAATCAAAGGAAGATTGTGAAGGATGAAAAGGGCATGCAAAGGCATAACAGAGAGGTGCGTGGCAAAGGAAAGGAAAGCATGGAAGCGCACAAGGGGAAAATGCCTGAAAGCGACAGGGCGGTCATGGGTGCGGAATCCGGCTTAAGTCGGTGGATGCCACATGAGTGGAAGCATGTTGTAAGTAATTTTGTTAGTCCCTCATGTTGAGTAATGATCACCACACCTGTATCCCAGAAGGAGGTTGACGGTGATAGTTAACAGACTGCATGTAAGCAGTTAACCGGGTGCGATCATGTAAAATGATATAAATAGGAGAGATTTAATAGTTAGAAGGTTCCTTTTTGTTAGTTAGATTTACGGAATAGGTTTGATAGATAAGAGCTGTATACAGTTGTAGAGAACATATCTAAGAAGAAGGTAATCAGTAATCTGCAGGAGGCAGTCAGGATAGTGCAAGGGGGGGGCTCTTCTAGGGCAGTGCAAATTCTAGGGAAGTTGATCTAGGCTATGTGCAGATTTGTAGGTAGTAGCAGTATATTAGGAGAAATAAACCAAAGAGCATGAGAACTATGAGTCTGAACTTAAAGACATATCTCAATATCATCCTGCATCTTGCAGACTACAAGGTGCTATATCCTTTCTCATGCCAGATGAAGAGCACCTCAGTGTTTTTCCCAGATGGGTTTCCACATTAATTCTTGTGTCTGAATGAATGGATGACATGGTGAATTTTTATGTGATTGATTACGAGTTGCTTTCTGTATAATGTTAAATGTGTTGTAGTCTCTGTTAGTTTCTTGCAATTGATAAATGGATGAATGGAATTCCTTGCTGAATTGAAACTGTATATATATATATATATCATTCTGTATAATTCCTGTTATGAATCCTGACGAATGTAGTAGATCCAATTAATGTGAATTAGTTGTGCCAGCTATGAGGTGAAGAGGAAATTCAGGTCATGCGCAATGACATATAGTTGTGCTCAGTCACGCAGAACCGACTCCTCCATCCATCCATCCCACTACATTCGTTGAGCTCCTTAGTTGCAAGCCAAGGGACTATGCTTCCCTGACAATTGCGGAAACATGGTTCCGACGGTTACCCATCTATGAGATATCTCGGGTGAGACTACGCCTGCTTCACAAGTGTTTTCCATGGGGCTTGTTGTATCGGGCCAGTATCTCAGGTAGTTGTTGGATCGGAGGGCTGCATAGAACCTGGGTCACGCAAGTGGGGAAATGTGGCCAACATTCAGCTCATATCATATTTCCCAAATTTGGATGAAGAGGAGGTTTATGAGGATTCTTTTGTCGATGAGCATATATTCCTCATCTCAACTATGGACCCTTGGTACATGGATATTATCATGTATTTTCAAACATTGAAGGTCCCTACTCACTTCTCATGGGATGAGCAACGACGACTACTTCAGGTAGTGAAGAGCTACCTCAAAGTGGATGATACTTTGTACCGCCATGGGGTGTATTTCATTTTACATCATTGTTTAACTCATTATGAGGCTAAGGTCGTGCTTAATGATTGCCACAGAGGGTCATTTGGTGGTCATTTATCTGGGTTTTCCATAGCCTAAAAAATCTTAAGAGTGGGCTATTTTTGGTCATCCATCTTTAAAGATTGTGTTAATGTGATCAAGAAGTGCCACCCTTTCTAGGTGTTCGCACGTATTATGTGTTCACGTCCCACCCCTTTGCATCCTATTGTCACCGTTGGTCCCTTCACCAAGTGGGGGCTTGATTTTATGAATTACAACCCATCTTCGGCTGGGGGGAACCATCATATTAATGTGGTTGTCAATTACTTCATGAAATGGGAAAAGTCTATGCCCACAGTTAAATTCGACAGTGAGACAACCATGAATTTTGTATTTAACCATATTATCACCCAGTTTGACATTCCGAGAGATATTATTACCGACCATGGTAGGCACTTTCAAAACAGCTTGTGCATGGGGTCAAGACTGCCATCAATTTTTATCCCTATCAACTTGTGCATGGGGTGGATTCAATATTACTGGTTGAATGCAAAATCCATTCTTTGAAGCTAGCTGTGGAGATTTTACCACAGACTTCCATATTGGAAGATAGTTTGGTCCACTTATAGTAGCTTGATGAGCAGCGCCGAGATGCCTTAGTGGCTCTTGAGTTTAACAAGCATCGCGTTAAGGTCCAATATGATAAGTCTGTCCATCTTAGGAGGCTTAGTTAAGGTGACTTGGTCCTTTTGTGGGATCAATCTCTTGGGGGCAGGAAAGTTTAATCCCATGTGGCATGGTCCTTATGTGGTAAAGTGTGTCTTAGAGAAAGGTTCCTATGAGCTTATTGATTATGAAGGGACAGCCTTGGCGGAGCCTAGAAATGGGCTCTATCTTAAAAAAATACTATGCATGATCTTCATCCAGGGATGATTTTTGTATATTATTGTACAATTTTGCATTGCATAGTTAGGTTTTCTTATGGTGATCAGGTTTTTTTATTAGCTTTCGTTTTTTATGGAAGATGTCAATGGAGTCTTTCGTTTACATAGCATTCGCTGATGATGCTATCCGTCACATTAAAAACTAAGCTTTGTCTGTTTGGGTGATCTATACTCCTACAGGTCAAGTATTGTCTTTAGGAGGTGTATGTTCACGACCTACATCAAACAATGTTGCTTAATATAGTGTTATTGAGTTATTGCATGATTCCATTTCACATAGTGTTCATTCTCTTGAGATACTTCTTGATTCACATTTAGTGGTTTCAAAACTTAATGGCTTGTATCATATTAGGGATTTGACAATATTACGAAGATTCTTGTGTGTTAGAATGTTAGAAAGGAAATTTGAGAGTATAACATACATCCATGTTTCAAGAAGTTTTAATCAAGTTGTTGATTCATATGCTAACTATGTACTAGATTGGCATTTGTTTCACATACCATAAGCATTTCGCAAATACATTTTACACATGTAAATACAATAATAATCAATCAACATAAATATTTTTCATTAAGTTCAAAAAAGGTGATGTCATAATACATAAGTGTCATATACAAAATTGGGGCTTCTGAAGCACCAATATATACTACATGGCCATACAAAAAATATACATCCAGGTCTCTAAGCCTGAGGTGGAGGAGGGTGATGATCATGGTAGCACACCACGGCTCTAGCTAGCCAGCAAAATAATCGAACCCATGCTCGTGGTACTCCAACCACCTGGTGTTACATGGCCTCAGGAAAGTCCTTGACTTGTGCCATGGGTACTCTCTATGTCAATCTAAAAAATTTCCTCTAAATGCTCTGGAGCATCCGATCCACATCTACACCCATGATCTCATCACCTCTTCCCCTCCGTCGATGACAAGGAAATCCATCTAGCCATCGTGGTCCTACATCTGCATATACATGACAAAGTGTCACTATGTGTCGTCACACCAAAAACATGTCTTTTGATTTCATATATAAAAAAAACACAAAAAAATAAATAATTCCAAAATTAAAAGTGGGTTTGGGATTCATTACTTATGTCTCCATAATACGCTCCTAGTGGTAGGGGCATATCTGGATCTCCGTGAAAGTCTATCCTTGCATAGTGGTAGTTGTCTATGGCGACGATCTATCTCTGCCACCATGGAAAGAACTCTGTTGGGTAGGGGTTGGCCACCCTTCCACTTCCCAGTCTGTGCATGACATTAGCCCAGTGTCACTGAGCTAGATCCCAGAATCTATGTGGAGCAATGTCTACTCTAGTGCTTACCCCTAGAACCCACTCAAAAATGAATGTGCTCAATATGCTACCAAACCCAAAGTTTCACACACTACTCATCTTGCATTCATTGATATGTTGTTTCATGTTTATCAACAGGATAGTACTCCATTCATATATCATAGGCCGCGGACACTCTATTGCATAGAACATCATTGCCCATGAATCCTAGTGGAGTGGCCAAACCTACCATCCTACCTAATGCCAATAGTATGGATTTCAGCACCAGAATCTGAATCACGTTTCTTGGGATTTTGTAGAATAAATATATCAATGCTATGTGCAATGATTCTAAGAAGAAGCACAAGAAATAGATCTTGCTACTAAGAATTCTCACAAGCATACACACTAAAAATTGAGAGAAGAAAAGAGACTAAATCACATGAATGAAGAGATGAATATTGGTGGGTATCCTTCCATTGAATAATGATGAAAAATACTGTACATAAATATTACATCCCTCATAGGAAAATCGAATTGTATGGAAACAACTCATAAAGCTCAAAAATGCTAACTTACCAAAATATAGCAAAACCCCCATAGGTGGATAAAGCACTTACTAAATCTATAAAGGACCTCACGAGTTGGCAAAATCATGAGTGATTTGTCAAGGATATGGAAATAACATGCTAATCCTAGAAAATGGAGAAAAACTAATTGAGGATGGGTTGGAAACAAAAGCTCCCAGTTTCCTAGTTGACTAGCTTTTATCTTATCCATAGAAAAGCAAGAAAAGCAGAAAAAGCAGAATAAAGAAGAATCTGCTATAAAGTCCTGTATACTAATTCTGGATGGTCAAAAGGTGGTCAATATCAACCCATAATTGGAAATAAATCATTCCTAGGATATAGATGGCATGTATTGACTTTAAGGTGCAAGTGGATGCCAACTAATTAAGCTACTGGGTGAATAATTAATCAAATAATGATTAATTATTTTATCCTAAGTTGTGAGTGGGTTTAATATATTCCTACACCCCCCTATAAGTCTGAATTTATGATGTTATGACAAAAAATATAGATGCATATGGATGTATATAGGGCCCAACAACAAGGCTATGGTCACCCTTTAACAATTATTATGTCCAGAAAAGTGAGGAAAGAGGCAAAACCACATGGGGAAAATCCTCCCTCAAGATAGGACAAGGCACAAAATTTGAATAATATGTCTTCAACATATCCTTATATTCACTTGAATCAGCTGAGTGAACTGCTTCTGGATGGAAGACTTGTTGAATAAATCATGAACTTCATGATCATGTGCTGGAGTGTAGAACCTGCAAGAAGGAAGAGGAGAGACTCCTTGTATCTCATCATCTGATGAACTAGGAGAATTATATGAATGCTTATTTCTTCTGTCAAAATATGATCTTCAAACACAATCTGAAATGGAAAAGATATGTGTGCATACTCCTTCTCAAAGAGTACACAAGTTAAGACAATTTATTTCACACCCAATTCCTTGAATAGCTGCAAAATTGTGATGTGAATCACATGTAAATATTCCAATATGCTGTAGCACCTATATAGATATGATATGAGGCTGATAAAACTCTGATATATCAGAAAAATTAGCATATAGAACAGCAAAGACAAAGGCTTCAGTGGCTCCATGAGGATATAGGGCTAGACTAGGAAAATTATGAACAACTGGGGAAAACCGATAGGTGTAAAAATCTGAATGATGGATGGGCTTAAGATCTGAACAATAAGTGTTTAGAACAGATCCAAACATGTTTAATATCAGTCAAAATATTACTAAGGACATGGATAACCAGCCAATAAAATATAAGAAAGACTTAAAACCATGTAAGATAAATATCATTGCATAAGAGACCAATGAGGAATCAACTAGTGATCTTGGGATTTGTATAGTCTTTGGATTATTCAGAGGTATGGTAGATGGTATGGATGGTGGTATTATATGTGTCATGACATGCATATCATCCTGCAAACAATCTTCTAAATCAGATATACAAGATTGTGAGGAAGAGCTGCTCAAAGGTAAGTCAATATCTAGTGAAAAATCAAAATTTTTGGGAGATGAATCTAGTAGACTGAGAGGAGGATCATCAAAGAAAGGTTATGATATTTATGATTCTGATATATCAGAGAATAAATCTATATCAGATACATTATAAGAGGATATAACACTGGCACTCAAATCATAAGTTATATCACCTTGGAACTGCGCAGTATGACATTGTTCTGAGGAATCAGCAAGCTTCTCTAGTTCATCTGGAACTTCGATATTGTGCTTCTCAAGAAGCTGAGACATGATTTCCATATTATTATTGAAACACTTATTCTCTGAATTAAAACCCTTGCTTCAATAATAACACTTGGGTTTTCTCCCTTTCTTCTTAACTTTCTTCATTAAATCTTCATCTTCAATTTTTGACTTTGGCTTCTTCACAATTTGCTTCTCTTTTGATTTGAATTTATTGCTTCCTTGAACCAAGAGAGCATGATCCTTGCCCTTTGAAGAATTAAGGACACCCATATGGATCAATTTATCTTGCTCATTTGTTAGTGAATCAAGAAAAGAATTTAAAGAAGGCATTTTCCACTTAGGAACAACAAGCCTAGTTGCATGAAAAGTAGACACAAAAACTGAGTAATCAGGACCCAATTTTGAAAGAATGGAAAGGATTAATTGATCATATGCTTTCTCAATCCCACATTGCTTGAGAATTATAACAAGTGAATTGAAATTGGTGAAGAATCCATCAAGAGATTCAAAATTGCTTGGACTCAGTGAGAATAACTCAATCTCCAATTGATGCGCTCTTAGCTCATCTTGAACTCCAAAGAGAGACTCCAATTGAGTCCATACTTGGTTTGGAGTGGTCAAACCATCTATATGAAAGATTATATCAGGAGAAATAGAGAGGAAAATAAATCCATATGTTTCATCCAACCTATTATGCCACTTATATTTCTCAATCACAGCATTGGGCTCATTCTCCAAAGCTAGTGTAACTCTGTATAATCCTCTACTGTGCAAGAGAATGGATATTTTGGATTTCCATTCATGGTAGTTGAAGGAATTAAGAATTATATCTGATTAAGAATCCATATTTCTAAATTGATGTTCTAAAAAACAAAATCTCCGCAACCTGCAAAACAAACTAGGAGAAAATCTTGTAAGCTAGACAAGCTCTTCTTCAGAGAGGGATAGGAGACTGGATGTGCTCCTCAAATCTATAGAAATTGATAAACTTGGCTGATTCGATACCATTTAGAAATAATATATCAATGCTATGTGCAATTATTCTAAGAAGAATCACATGAAATAGATCTTGCTACTAAGAATTCTCACAAGCATACACAGGAAAAATTGAGAGAAGAAAAGAGACTGAATCACATGAATGAAGAGATGAATATTGGTGTGTATCCTTCCATTGAATAATTATGAATAATAGTGTACATAAATATTAAATACCTCATAGAAAAATCTAATTGTATGGAAACAACTCATAAAGCTCAAAAATGTCGACTTACCAAAATATAGCAAAACCCCCATAGGTGGATAAAGCACTTCCTAAATCTATCAAGGACCTCACGAGTTGGAAAAGGAATTAGTGATTTGTCAAGGAGATGGAAATAACATGCTAATCCTAGAAAATGGAGAAAAACTAATGGAGGATGGGTTGGAAACAAAAGCTCCCAGTTTCCTAGTTGGCTAGCTTTTATCCGATCCATAGAAAAGTAGGAAAAGTAGAAAAAGCAGAATAAAGCAGAATCTACTATAAAGTCCTATATACTAATTCTGGATGGTCAAAAGGTGGTCAAGATCAACCTAGAATTGGAAATAAATCATTCCTAGGATATAGATGGCATGTATTTACTTTAAGGTGTAAGTGGATGCCAACTAATTAAGCTAGTGGGTGAATAATTAATCAAATAATGATTAATTATTTTATCCTAAGTTGTGAGTGGGTTTAATATATTCCTATAGATTTGAATCCCAACCTTCTTTGTATTGGGAAGGAAGTACACAACTATGTATTCCTCTACATTTATCTCTCCTCTTGGCCCACGAGATCAAAGGTTCACCACCTCCGCTCGTCGGGACAAACCTGTAATGAAATATATGTCCTCAACCTCAATGCTGAGTGACATCCCATCTATCTAAAAGGTTTCAGACTCTATATCCCAGTAATCTACCAGCAACTGGAGTACTGTTGGCTTTTCCCTCAAGCTACCAAGACACCAAAACTTGTATAACCTGCATACCTATAATGCTTGTTGAGCCATGAGGTCAGCCTGAATAGCTTCCTCAACATCACGATGTTCTCTCTCTCTCCACTATAGTACCATCCTACACAAAAAAACACAAATTTTGATCATTATTTTCCCATAAAATCCATGTTCGCGTCCCTATACACGATTGTCTATAGAATAGTCGCATATGTACATGGTTTTCATGGCATTTTCCACATATGTCCAGCTCTATACGTGGAAAAATGTGCGATATCCACGTGGGCCGAAACGCCCAAGTTGGGATGGTCTAATAAATTAATTTGACCATGAAAATTTAAAATCTTTACATGAAAATGAAAGATAGGGGCAAGGGAATTAACCTGGACCAAACGTGGAGGGATTCCGATGGACGATGCTCCCGGATTTTGCTTCTGAATTTTTGGACTCAAATGCACTATGGTGGGTAAAAATTCAAAATGGTATGAAACTTTTTAATTTTTCACTATTTTATAGAAAAAGTTTGAAATTTTTACCCACTTTCTATAGTTTTTTACCGTTTCTGACCGTATTGGACCGTTTGAACTAATTTGATGTTGTAGGAGTCCGTTTTGAGTGCGATTTGACCGTTTCTTTGACCCGTTCATGCCTATTTCATGTATTGTGTTTAAACTGGCATATAGGTTAGGATTTCACATCCTCTTGCATTTTTCATAAACTTATCACCATTTCATATTAACCCTAGGTATGAACCCATTCCATCTTGTCATGGACCCTTTTTGCTGCTTTTAGAAGTAACCTTATGAGAATGGTAGAGATTTCCCATACATGGGTACCCTAGTTAGATCCTATATTGCATTTGGTGCCCATGCCGACATTTCTCCTCTAGGGTGTGGGAGTCCTTTGTATAGTACTGCCATGACTTTGAGCAAGAGCTTCATACTCCTCTTGAACTTTAAGTTGGCCATTCCCTCGAGACTCCCTTGTATATGTCAAATTGTAATTGCATTATCATGATTTTTTCTTGCCATATTGAGCCTTATGCACGCTTCCCTGACTTTGATTATCAGCCATATAGCCTGAGCTTGTCTCGTGTCTAGCCAAGCAAATCCTCTTTACATATCTTTTGTAGCTTGATTCCCCTCTTTTTACCAGGAGGGGACCTTCCCCCGAGTGTCATTATCCTGCACATGTTTCCTTGCATTGAGAATAGGTCTGTTCAACTGCTTGGAACTAGTTTGCTTGTACCCTGACACCCGTCTCCTGCTAGATTTGTAACTATAAAGAACTTTTATTCTTTTTCAACCTTTTCAAAATGCCTGAAAAAGTCGAAAAAAAAAAACCAAAAATCCACACAGGAAAAGATGTTATCTTTGGTAGTAGTCAAGTCGTGTTTCCTTCTAATAGAGAACTGTATATCAAATATGTTGGTTCGGTTGTTAGTTTGACTTTAGGAGTTGTACTCATTACTCTGAGTTTATCTCCACAGAATGGTTAAGATTCAAGTCCCTATGGAGCTTTTGTTGATGCCTCCTGTGTCACCAATATGTCCCAGTTTGCATATCAAGTCCATACTTCCTACCTTTAGTCACCATTTTCCTTTATGCTCTTGTTCAAATAAAGTTGAAGCCTGAGTCGGCCATTCCTCAGTTTTCTTGACTTTGCATGTCATCCATTCTCGGTATTGTTACTAGTTCATGCACATTTTGTTAGAGTTCTTCCACATTATACAACATTGCTGAGTACCTCATGTTGGTTGATGGGGGATGGCTTAATGCCCTCCTTCCAGTGGATTCCATCCCATTGACTTCAAATCATTTATTATGGGATATGAGTCTAGAGTCATTTGAGTGCCTTGAGACTTATAGTCATCAATGGTAGGTTCTCTCGCCATCGACATTTTTGGGAATACATCAATGTCTCCTGATCGATGGATTCTTCCAAGTGTTCAACCTCAACACATATATCCACACTTGTTAGATCACACTCTAGTACTTTGATTTCCATTTTCATTATTGATGGGTGATCTTGCGTCTATTAACGGTATACATCAATGAACTGTAATCAGAAGATGGACTACTATGTTCAACTTTGACACCTCTACTTTCATAGTAGGACATGTACTCATAGCAGTTTGTGTAGAAGACTTTTCATCTTGGTGGCATTCCACATATGCTACCTCCTTGATAGTGCCAGTTTTCATGAGATTTCATCTCTCATGATTTGATTCTAGTGTATGTCAGATATCTTCATCTATTATGGAGATATTTATCCATTGTATATCTTCATCATGGAGATTCTGATCTATTATATATTGTACGTGGCGATGACCACACATGTCATACTTTGTATATCATGCCTATTCATGGCCATTGTACTCTTATGTATCCGGGACTGCTTTATGTATTTGTAGTCACATGCAAGGATTGATTATTGTACTGTATTGATGGATGGTTGGTTCTTCCACCTATTTCTTCATCACTACACTTCTGGGATGGATTTTATAATCTATTTCGGCCATAATGTTACCCCTCTGACCTCACACATTAGGGGGAATATGTTATAGTTGATTTTACCACACATGGTTGATCACATGTTTATGTCCTTCCCTATGCCTCTGCAGAATTTTTAGACCCCATGGATTGATCTTATACTTTTATGTTTCCAATTTCATCCCTAAAAACACTTTTTTATTGTTGTACGCGACTTTTGACCTCAAACCCGCGTACATCAGGATGTGTGCATAAATCCAAATATTTTTGGAGTTTTCCTTCATGTGTGTCTGAACCAATTGACTCTTGGCCTTCCATATGACTTGATATCGCTCGTATTTGACCCTCCATTACCCCTTTGGAGTGCTATATAATGAACCTCTTGGATAAATTGAGAAAGAGGAATTGAAGAGC
This sequence comes from Pseudotsuga menziesii, assembly GCA_001517045.1. NCBI lineage: Eukaryota > Viridiplantae > Streptophyta > Pinopsida > Pinales > Pinaceae > Pseudotsuga > Pseudotsuga menziesii. The sequence goes on along the minus strand of LPNX011195719.1, from coordinate 133,484 downwards.
AACGAAACTATAGTCCATTATTGCCATAGCTTGCATATAGTTGAGTCTAAATCCCTTTGTCCCTTTGGAGCACTTTGTGTCCTTCCCAATATTTCCTTTTCTTGTGAGATTTATATTGAGATATGGAGGATTTAGGTGGTGGTGGCCCATATGGAGGACTCGGTTTCTACGGTTCGCAGACGTGCCAACCGAGGTTGTCACTTATGTAATCTCTGATTTGATTATAGAAATAGCTTTTTATGTCCAATAATGTGCATTTGAATGAATATTGAATCCATGGATATGTTTAATTTATTATACATTGTTGATTATATATTCTAGAGTAGATCTAACACCATATTATATAGCATGCTTGTCTTGTTTGTTGTTGTTGAGAGAAAATAGCTAGCACAAGTAGGATTGGAAAAAGCACAATGATGATCTACTTCAACCATCTAGAATAAGGTATGATTCAAGGTCCCTTAGTGTTAGATGTTTGGTTTCTCTTACATATTGGGAATGGATTGATTTCTCGTGTCTAGCTGTCTGTTGTGGTACACCCCAAGCCATAGGAAGTTTCTCTCTATAACAGGCTAGTTGTGAGGTAGTGTGGCTAAGGAAGCTACTGTCTGATTTGTTTGATCTCTATATGGATGCTACTTGTATATATTGCGACAACTAGAGTTGTCTAAAGTTGTCAGATAACCCGGTGTTCCATGGTAAGTCAAAGCATATCGATATCAAGTATCACTATATCAAGGATATGGTGCAGAGAGGAGAAGTGAAGCTCCAGTATGTTGCAACAAGTGAGAAGATAGTCGATTTATTGACCAAGCCATTAGTGAGAGTGAAGTTTGAGTACTTTAGAGAGAAGCTTCGTTTTCTTCATATCGAGGTTCCCTCCAAGGGGAAGTGATGATTCTGGAATACGTAGATACACATGAGCCTTTCTAGCATGGTGGTAGGTTCGGCCTCCCATGGTCGTGATGTAAGTGTTGGATCCTTTCTTGTGTGTCCTACCATGTCGATGGATGTAAGTGATCGAGCCTTTCCCAGATGGTAGTAGGTGTCCCCTACCATGCCAGTGGATGTAAGTGCTAGAGCCTTTCCCAGATGGTAGTAGGTGTGTCCTACCGTGTCGGTGGATGTAAGTGTTGCGTACTTTCCTAGATGGTAGTAGGTGTGTCCTACCATGTCGATGGATGTAATTTTTGGATCCTTTCCTAGATTGTAGTATGTGTGTCCTACCATACGGGTGGATGTAAGTTCTATAATCCTTTTCCTGGATGGTAGGAGGTGTGTCCTACCATGCCGGTGAATGTGAGTGTTGTGTTATGTGTATCTGGTCTGTGCTCCATGTGATGATGATGTGATCTGAATATGATGAGGTAATAGTAGGGTACATAGATATTACAAGGCATGTAATTAGTCTTGGGATGTACCTAATTGATGGCTTGCTCATAGAGATGATGAATACCTACATGGAGGCTAGGACTACATCCAGCATGAAAAAGGGTTGGCTCTGTAGAACTTCCTATGAAGAGTATATTTGAGAGATAGCACCATTTGCTCGAGATAGCAGCAACAATGTTGATGATGATCCAGTGACGAAGACTTGTGCTGATGAAATGCGTCAATAGAATACTTTCCTAGTTAAGAGGGAGTGTTGATGTATTTGTAACTTCAAAATGTATTCACTTGTATATTTCTTATTGTATTTCATTGTATCCCGACAGAGATGTGTGTTCCTTTTATCGAGAGAGTGATTAATATAATTAAGTCATGTAAATTTATTAAGGTCAACCCTCCATTGTAATTCGGGGCAATAGACCCCACAGTTGAGTCATATTAGGGTTATTAGACTCTCCTAGAGAAGTCGACCCTGTAGAGTAATTTCCAAGTGGAAATTAAGTATAAATAGAGAGTGAGACTCTCTATTTGACACACACACACACTCAACAATAGCACATGTGTGAGAGAGGAGTAGCTCGCAAAAGTGAGAGAGAGAATAGTTGTCGAATATCATCTTTGTAATTTTTGGTTTTAATTTTTCTATTGGTGTTGTTATCCACCCAAATGACACTTCTCCGTCTGAGTGCCGACATTTCCTATGTTGGCGCACAAAAGGACATTTATGGATTGAAGGTTGCCTAAAACACTATAGATGGGCATGTTATGAAATACATTCATTATCCATCCAGCTTGCCATTTTTACCTTTGAATATGTCAATTGATGTACGCGCCTTTGCCTATATGCAACTCGCATACATACATGACTTTTCCTATAGCATGTCGCGTGTTGTACACGATTATTTGTAATTGCAACCCGCGTATAGATCTGTATGTGGGCTTCCCTTAGAGAAAATTGCGTGTCATACGTGAATTTCCAATATCAATACCTGCGTACGCTTTCCTTTGACATTAAAAATAATAAATCGCAATTATTTGATATTTGTTAAGCCCTTAACTATAACCATATTAACTGTCTCAACCTCCTCAACCCTCAAAACTGCCTTATTTCACCAACTATAAATAAAGGCCTTGGGGAGGGTATTGATAAATGATACTTGGAGAGTAAAGTTATGTTGGTGGTGTCTATTCAAAAGTCTTTGGAGCAGCGGAACTCAGAATCCTTTTGTTGTAGAGGAGTCCTTGTCTTAGGCATTGGGTTGTAATCTTAACTCATTCACTATCATTAATAAAGAGAATCCTTCTTCCAAATGTGTTTTTAATGTCTTTCGCGTATCATGGTTTGATGAATATTTATGATTAAGCACTCTATATATTGTTTATCTAACCTACCCTATATACATGTATAAGCTTGCACTTGGAGGATTTGATGTTTACAGGTGAATGAGAAGCATCCCTGAAATCTTTGGAGGAGAAGCAGAGCGGAAGAGGACAAAGCTAGGATCAACCATCGTGAATCGGGTGAGTCTATCATATCTTATTGTTTCCTTTCTATACTCTAAAGTTGATTGCCTGCACATTTTAAGAGTATGTTGGTAACCCCAGACCTTCAGTTATAAGGTTTTTATTCTTTTACAACAGAATTGGCGACTCCACTGGGGAGCCCAGACTGTTGTAGGTTATTTCTGTCACCCTTGACTAGTCTTTGCCTTGATTTTGTGTGTGGTATTTTATCCTAGTTCATGCTTACCATAGTGTTTGAAGGCCTTGTATATTTTCCTTCTTTTTGAGAAAATTTTGTACATGTACGTGGGTTTCTCTCATTCACAGTCACGTACAGAGGCCTGCATACGCGGGTTTCTCTCTAGGATAGTCGTGTACAATACGCGAGTTTCCCTTATACACAGTCGCGTACAAGCCTGGAAACAGGGATTTTTGGGCTAGGGTTTGCTTGTCCCTGTCCTTTTGTGATCCCTGTTTGTTAGTTGGCCCTCTTTATAAATACTGCGTAGTCAGTCTGATGACCTTGGTGGCCACGCCTTGTGCTTTCTTGTAAATCCCTTGGGTTTCTTTTGCTTGGATTGTCTTCTGTTTGCATTTTGAAGTAGGTTGGCCTATTTGGGTTATAGGTTGAAGTGTTTTTGTCTAAATCAGTGATTAGGGTTTTCGGCAATGTTTTTCCAGTGTATCTTTTGATAGTGATTGGTTCGTCACTTACCTTCGTGAGTTTGCAATGATTTCTTGTCATTTTAACCACCCAAGCTAGGGTTCCCGGTCTTCCCTTGTTGGTTGATTCTTGGTTTTATTGACCTGTTTACTTTAGTTTGCTTATTTTATACAGTTGATTTGATCCAAGTATACTCAAGTTTTAGTGCATTTTAGGTGCATAGTAGTGTTTGAGCATTTTAAAAAGTGAAAAGAAAAACATTTTCAAGCTTTTGCATTTTCTTTTGCATAAGTAGCTTTCATTTCAGTTTTAAAATATAATCTCAAAAACTACAAAAACATAGTCTTAGTTTCTCTTTATCGTTTGCATTTGTTCATCAATCTATATTTACAAAAAGAAAAAGAAGTTTTCTTTAGTAGTGGCAATTTTCTTTGAAAAAAAATACACCTTTACTTTTTTATTTCTTATCAAGTCAAAAACACCATAGTTCATCACTCCATTTCATTCTGAGTAAGAAATAGACCTTTAAAATGAACGCAATAATTAAAATCTACTAGTAATTTTTTTTTTAGGGGCCTTTCACCTACTAGCTTAGGCTAGACTTGTGGGATAGGAAGTGTAAACTTCCCATATGTTTTAAAATTCAGACGTAGTGGACCATTCGTTAGGTAAATCCTTGTCTTTATCAATTGTATCTGGGAAGCGCCTCTCAAAAGGGAGTCAAGCACGAAGCCACGTGGAGGCATTGGAATGAGGAGATAACCCTCTAATTCCTTGTCAAAATGTAAATCGGGACTTTTACACATCTGGGATTCTGTCCTAGACAGATTTTTGGGATTAGCTACCCTGCCCATGCATACGAGTCAATCTTGCGACTGTCCCCCCAGACTATTGGTATAGCTAAGGTATCCTTTAGTCTCTTGAAATTTAGGGTTCATACCTAGGTAAACCGGAAGGCTATTTCTGGTTCACCTTGGATGGGCTTGGAAGGTAACCCTTGTTGTAAGTGTAGGAGGGCAGTGGGTGATTCCTCCGCTTGTGCTTAAGAACCACTTCAAGGATGCCAAGTAATCATTCTTTAGATTTCTTCGGGAAAGTATATCTTTCACCCTTGTTGACTGTTTGAGGCTTTAGGAATTTTTATAGTGTGTGCTCTATGGTTTTGTCTGTGTTTAGTTGGCCTTAGGGCTTGATTTGTTAAATTTTCAATCATGGAGGACCAACCTATAAGAAGGTCAAGAAGGTTGCAAAACCTTCCTCCTCTCATCACATTGGAACCTCCACCTCCACCCCGAAGGCAGAGATTGGACATGAGCAGTTCATTTGAATCGGTAGGAGTAAGTGAAGTTCCAGTTGAACCATCACTTATAGCTAACTGTCTTAATCTTGATACAGTTCAGATAGAATACTTGCAGACTGATGAGTTTGCAACGAATTTTAACACACCCTTGACTGATTTAAATGATCCTATGATTGTTTAGGTTAGACATTTTGATTCACCTATTTTAGGTGTCCCTGTCGGTAGGATTATGTCTTCTATGGGAGAAAGTTCTTTTGTTTTCACCTCAGTTGTTCTGGCTAAAGGGGTACTACCTCCCCCGGTAAATGCCCCTAGATCTAGCATACCTTCTACTCCTTTGACTCCAGCGAGCCAGGTGGTCCAATCGCCGGTTCACTCAAACTTAGCAGGTACTTCTGGTGATATGGTTACTGGCATTCCTAGTATACCTATTGTTCCTTCCTCCTTCACATACACTACCCAGAGCGGTCCGGTAGGATCCTCGGCTTTTGTCCAAGGATTTCCTTGGAATGGGGGGCACATTACCCCATCCACTCCGTATGTAGGCCCATCGCCTTCTTATGTAGGAGTGCAGTTTGGAAACAATACCTCTTATGGGAAAAGTTTTTAAACTCCGATTTCGGCCCCATTTACGAGCTCTCCCTTTTCATTGTTTAGCGGAGGGATGCCTGCTCCTGTTTTTCAGACCCTAGTTTCGATTGGGATGAACCGAACTTCTTATACTGCACCTCCTACTCACAACCCTATGGCTTACGGATGGAATCCATTTCAGAGTAATATACCTACTTCACAACTGGTGGCAAGGGGAAACCCCACCTTTACCTATGGCCATTCGGGGGAAAGTCCCTCTAATCCCCAGGTTGGCACTTTTAGTACCCCAGTTTGACCCAAACTTTCGTTCCTGGAAACGTTAAGCTTGCTATATTTCTCTAAGTTGATGAATGACCTAGTGAGGCATGACCCCTCATGGCCACCTATTCCCACCAAAATGCCAACAGACATCCCTAAATTCGAAGGCAAAGTTGTTGAAGATCCTAGGGCTCATGCCACCACATTTCATTTATGGTGTTCTTAGAATTCACTGAATGAAGATTCAGTCAGGTTGAGGCTATTCTAGAGAACCTTAACAAGTACCACGGAAAAATGGTACATTGAGTTACCTTCTACTGCTTTCAGTAGTTTCTGGGACTTGGCTACATTCCTTAGCCACTTTCAGCTTTCTGTTCGATATGATTTTGGAATGAACTTGTTATCTACCTTCAAGCAGAACAAGGCTACCCACATCTCGGATCATATCCAAGAGTGGAGGAGGTGAAAGAGCCTTATAAAATCCACCATCCCTCCTGATTTCTTACTAGAGTGGTTCCTTAAATCCCTATTGCCCTACATATATTAGGACGTATCCACCTCAGGGGTGAAGAATGAAGAATAAGCCATTCTCAGGGCCCACCAATTGGATTTGATTTATTCACAATCTGGGATCTTGTATGAGATTATCCTTGAGGCACCAAGGCCTACCCATGATGTGGAGAATCCTAAGCCAAGACCCCATGTCAATGGTGTGGTTGGGTCCGTAAACTCTCCCACCATAGAGTCTTTGGCTAAGAAACTTCATTAGTTGTTCGTCAAGAAGTCTATGATGGAGGAAGCAAAGGCTACCCCCTCCCCCCAGAGTGCAAATGTTTTTGCACAGACCTCTCAAAAGGGAAATCAGTAGCCCAGTGGGAAGAAAAAGAGAGGAAAGAAAGGAGAGGGAAACCAAAACAAGCAGAAACCCACGAATAATGCTGATGGGGGAAAGAAAGAAAAGAAGAAGGTTAAGTTCCTGTGTAAGTTGTGCCACAAGGATCACCTTACTCACCTTTGTCCCCTTATGGAACAAGCCCAGAAGCTACTTAAAGCTCAACAACCGACTGTCCTAAAGGATCCTTTTCCCCAAGGACAGAACTCTGCTTAAGCTTCTAATGTAGCAGGGGGCACTCAAAATGCCCCTGACCCAAACTATATCAACATGGTTTGATCTTCAGCTTTGTTACAAACGAGGAATAAAAACTATGAGAAAGAGACTTTTGAGAAGGGTAAAGCTGTAGGTGAAACTTCTAACCCTCTCATGATAGAGAAGCCTACTGAAACTATGCCGAAGATACCGAAAGGTGTCTTCAAGAAGACCTTGCATAACCCTAATGCTAGGGCTTCTTCAAACTACTATGTGGTTGAAGATCTAGCCCAAACCTCATTTGCAATGTTAGATTTAGAGGTGTTACAGAGTTGTCCCACCCAATGGGATGCCCTCTTAACAACTTTAGGCAGCATGGACTCATCAAGTTTCATGGCGAAATTTCATTTGTCTGATGTTAAAATTCACCTACCTTACCATGTAGCCTTATCAATAGATGTCATCCATGGTGGAAAGACCATTGGAAGGGCAGTTTTTGATGAGGGTGCTTCTACATGTGTCATGTCCTTGTCCTGTTGGAAAGCTCTCAGATCCCTAGAGCTGGTCTTGTCAAACACTCTACTTACTGCTTTCGATGGAAGGTCCTTCCATCCCCATGGTATCCTGTCGAACTTTGAAATTAAGGTGGCAGGGAGAGCAGTGTTTGTTGAGGTGGAAGTGATTGATGCACCTTTGGACTATAATTTGCTTCTGGGAAGAAACTGGACTTATGTTATGTCCGCTATTGAGTTGGTCGTCTTTCGTGTAGTGGTTTTCCCACATGAGGGAAGGTTGGTTACTATTGACCAACTTGATTTTACTCGAAAAGGTCGTTTAGAGTCTAATGAGTTCGCTGTGCCATTGGTTGATCAGGTCAAACCTGCTGCACAGAGCTTAGGGGCTGGAATGTACACATCATGGATGGGAACATTTGATCTTCTAGCCCCGGTTAACTATACTGGTTCTACTAGTGTGGGGAAGTCCATAGCCACGGTTGTTTATAGGACTGATCCTTAGGTTCTCCCTTCCCCCATGAACCAGAGGTGCCCTTATCAGCAGTAGAAGTAGCTTACCAGGCTATCACTCAAACCACTGTTGATATCATTCCGGATCCTCTCACAGTCTCAGAGGACCTAGAAGAATTCTATTTTCACACATGGGCGGAAAAATCTTCGCAGTCTATGAACTGTTTAGATATGGTTTTACCTTTTGATAAAGACATTTTGGAAGCCATGAGTGGATGTGGTAAGATCTGTGAGGATCTTCACCATCGATCCTATTTTTTTCCAGAACTAAGCATAATAGAAAATCAAAAGTTTCGTATGAGACTGTCAGAAGATGTTGATACACCTATCAATCCCTTACCTAGGGAAGGAATGTTTACCGAGGGGAATATGGAAAATATTTCTGCCACTATACCTATTAACATCTCTATAAATCCTGATGTCATGGAAAACATATATATAGGTGCAAACTGCTCTCCTGAAGAGATTGCTATCTATACTGCCTTGTTTAAGGAATTCTGTGATGTCTTTTTCTAGTCATATGAGGAGATTTCGGGCATTGATCCATCGATTGTTGAACACAAAATCTGAACATATCCTGATGCCAAACCTGTTCGGCAAAAGTTAAGACCTGTTAACCCGCGCAAAGCAGTGGCTATGAAGGCCGAAGTTGAAAAACTATTGAAGGCTGGTTTTATTTATCCCATAGCTTTGACAGAATGGGTATCCAACACTGTTCCTATTGATATAAAGCGAGGGACCATACGCATCTGTACTGACTTCAGAGATTTGAATAAAGCATGTCCTAAAGACAACTATCCCACGCCATTTATAGACCAGATTATAGATGCTTGTGTGGGAAGTAGAGTGTTCTCGTTTATGGATGGTTTCTCCAGATACAATAAAACTCAAATAAAACTAGAATACCAACATAAAACTGCTTTCATTTTTCCTTGGGGTACCTTCGCGTACAAGAAAATTCCCTTTGGATTGAAAAATGATGGGGCAACTTTCAACGGGTTATGAACTTTGCCTTCCATGATATTAAAGCCATTGTTGAACCTTACCTTGATGATCTGCCTACACATTCTCGTAAGAGGATTCAACATCCAGATCACTTACAGTTGATATTTGAGAGATGCAGATATTATAAAATCCGCTTGAATCTCCACAAGTGTGTATTCTGTGTCGAGTCAGGAAGATTGCTCAGGTTCATTGTCTCTAATAGACGCATCCAGGTGGATCCATTAAAAGTAGAGGCCATTGTAAATCTACCTCCTTCTTGTTCTATCAGGCAACTTCAAAGCCTGCAAAGGAAGTTTAATTTTCTTCGATGTTTTATTGTTAACTATGCCAAAATTACCAAGGGTTTCATGTGCCCGATCAAAAAAGACACCCCATTTGTATGGGATGAAACTACACAACTCATTTTCGAGGCATTAAAAAAAGCCTTGTTATTGGCACCCTTACTGCGTCCACCAGAATATTCTAGGGATTTTATATTGTATCTGGCCGCATTTTAGTCAACCATTGGGGTAGTGCTGGTCTAGGAAGACGATAAGCTCATAGAGCATGTCGTTTACTGTCTTAGCCGTGCTTTGGATGGACCTAAAATCAGGTACTCCCACGTTGAGAAATTAGCCTTAGCAGCTGTCTATGCTGTTCACAGGTTACGTCACTACATTTTACTGAGGACCACAATAGTAGTGGAAGATGTGAATCCCTTTCAATATGTTTTGTCCCGATGGATTGTTGGGGGAAAATTCAACAAATGGATAGTCATTCTCCAAGAGTTTGACTTGGATTTTCAGTCCACTAAGTCTAAAAAGTACTTAGTTTTTGTTGATCTTATAGCATAATTTCCTACTAAAAAAGATGTAGCCGTTGAAGATGACTCATTCCCAGATGAGCATATCTTCTTGATATCCACCTCTGATCCTTGGTACAGGGATATTCTTATATATCTCCAGACTTTGAAGTATCCTGCAACTTCCTCGTGGAAGGAACGACGTAAATTACGCCTTCATGCTAAGAACTACCTCATCATAGGAGATACATCATATCGAAGAGGGGTAGATTCCATTTTGTGTCGATGCCTTACCCATGAGGAAGGGGATATTGTCCTGAATGATTCCCATAGTGGAGCGTGTGGGGGTCATTTATCTGGGTTAGCAACGGCCCAAAAGATACTATGTGCTAGTTATTTCTGGCCCACGATCTTCTAAGATTGTGTGGAAGCAGTGAAGCGCTGTCATCCTTGTCAGCTTTACACCAGGAAAATGCAGTCACATCCTGCTCCGTTGTTTCTCGTTGTCTTGCTAGGCCCCTTCATGAAATGGGGGATTGATTACGTGACATGTAACCCAGCCTTAGTTGGGGGGCATAAATATATTATTGTCGTTGTTGACTATTTTACAAAATGGGCAAAGGCAATGCCTACTTTTAAAGCTGATGGGGAAATGGCAGCTTTCTTCGTATTCAATCATATTATAGCACAGTTTGGTATACTCAAGGTGATTTTCATTGACCATGGTAGTCATTTTCAAAATAGTATGATGATGGAACTGACCACTATGCTTCGATTTAAACAAGAACATTCATCTTCGTATTATCTGCAAGCAAATGGTTATGTTGAGGCTGCAAACAAAACTTTAAAGACTATCCTTAATCATACAATTGATGCATCCCATTCTAACTAGAATATCATTGTATATCCTACTCTTTGGGCCTAACGAACTAATGTAAAAACTACTACGGGTTTCTCCCCCTTCCAACTCGTCCATGGAGTGGAAGCAGTTACCCTGATTAAGTGTGAAATCCCATCTCTAAAAATAGATATTCATGTGTTACCCGATACAACAGAGCTTGAAGAATGTCTGGTACATTTAGAACACCTTGATGAACAGCGTAGAGATGTGCTGACTACTAATCAAGATCATAAGAATAGGGTCAAAAATCAATATGATGAGTCGGTCAAACCTCACGTTTTCTCTAAGGGGGAACTTGTCTTGCTTTGGGACCAAGAAAAAGAACCCCTAGGGGCAGGAAAATTCAAGGCCATGTGGTTAGGACCTTATGTCGTGTCGAAAGTATTAAAGAAGGGTGCATATGAGTTAATTGATTTTGAGGGGAACAAGCTTCCTGAGCCTAGAAATGGGCTCTACCTGAAAAGGTATTATGCTTAGGTTTAGCACTTTTTCTTGTATTTTTATTGTATGTATTTTTATGTACATTAGTTTGTTGGTTTTGTTTTTTATACCATTTGCTGGTTGTTGCAGATGTCTTCTGAGAGGTATATAGGTTTCACCGATGGCGCCAGCCGCCACGCTTGTAATCTAGCTTCAGCAGCGTGGGTCATTTACTCTCCCTCGGGACAGCTAGTTGCTGCAAGAGGCACTTGATTAGGTCCTGCTTCTAATAATGTTGCTAAATATAGGGCTGTAATTGAGCTTCTATGGGATGCTTTATCACATGGTATCACCTAGCTCGAAGTCCTTCTGGACTCTCAACTGGTGGTTTCCCAGCTCAATCGATCTTATCAGGTGCAAAACCCTATTCTATTACGTCAATTCATGCAAATTAGGTTATTGGAAAGAAATTTTGAAGTTATTATATTCAATCACATTCCAAGAAATCAGAATTCATTGACTGATGCATATGCTAATTACAATTTAGATTGGCATCTAACACATATTTCATAAAAATATACAGCATGCACATAAAAAACACTTGTAAATAAATCGACAACAATATATATATATATATATATATATATATATATATATGTAAGTATCTATCCATAGATAGGTCGAGTCTGATCCTCATATCCATTCATAACTGTATAATATACAAAATGTGGATCGTAGTCCATCAAAATGTCCTAGATCTAAATGAGACCACCCTAGTCACTTGGACCACCTTGGTCCCCATGGTCTCTCTGTACTCTGGCTTCCTCAGCCTCTTCAACTTTGGCAGCCTCCATAGCATCTATGTATACAAGAACTACTCTAGCCACTCACCTCGAAAGGCGTAACCAGACAAGTGGAACTCCAACCACAAAATCCTGCATGACGGCCGGGATATGCTCTATCCGCAAAGTGGTAACTCTTTGGCTAAGCCTGGACAGCTTCCCCTCCACAACCCTAATAAGCCCTGGGTATTCACCTACGACAGGATGAACAAACATACGTGGATGCCCCTCAGGGAGGAACGGTCCAATATCTGCATTTTGACATGTTTATAGGATTAATACTTCTACACATATGTATATATCTATCATTTTAAAATTCATAAAAAAAAATTAAAATGTTAAAAATTAAAAAAATTTTACCTAGATCTCCCCATGCTCTTCCTGGAGGGAGGACAAAGTCTAGATCACCTCGAAAATCCATGCCAGCATATAGAAACTGATCTAGTGTCAGTAGCTGCTGCTCCCACCAGATATAGAAGTCATCATCATACACACTCTGCACTGAGTCTCCTCCTCCTTGATGGAGGAAGATGTCTCCCCATCTACTCAGCCTTGGTTGATGTGGAGATCGGTCTAGTAGGGGTATGGTGGGGCTCAACCCTGGTACTCTTTCGAAGAAGAAGGAAACCAAAATGCTAGAATACCCAAAGTTCTTTTGCCTTCCTCTCTTGCAATCAGAGATTTGTCTTTTCATAATGGGGACAGCTCCTGAACACCAATCATATAGGGCACCCTGCGTACAATCCACCACCAACCTCATTTGGTTTCGTGTAGCTAAATGTAATGAAGAGGATCCTGTAATCCTCACAATGGTGCTCATCAGTACTTGTAGTGTGAAATCACGGATATGTGCAATAGGAACACAGCTCCCTCTCTTCTGGGTACCTGGTCTGCAAAACACCTCAATGTAGTTCTAGACACTTAAAGGATCACCGCCCCTGCCAGTGCCCTCTAAGTTGACTGGTGCTCCTCGTCGTGACAAGTCGGTAATAAAATATATGTCCTTAGAAGTAATTTCCAAAGTCTCACCGTGTAGGTCAAACATCGCTAAATCATGATCCCAGTATTTTATCATGAACTCCAATAGACGTACATTGAGCTGCATGGGTGATGTGCAAAAGAAATTTAATAACCCACTTGTTCGTAAAGCATGTATGGTGGGCACACTTTGGAGCGCTTCTTGGTCCATATTTTCATGTTCCTGTTCCCTCCATTCTAACACCATCTTCACACCTAGAAAAACAAGTATTATGATTCATCAATTTCATATAAAATTTCAAAATGTTTTCCTTAAATTAGCTTTTTATCCTTCACGCAGTACACGTGACTGTCTAGTTAGACATGTCACGTACTGTACTTGACTGTCTCTAAAGTCAACCCGTGTACATAATGTGTGTACACGAGTGTTTACATTGTGAACCCGCGTACACACCGTGACATATTTTATGATGCTTCAAACAATGAAATTGGGACTCAAAATTGAAAATTGCTAGGATCAAATTGAAGAGCTCGGGGTGTAGGCTTACCTGCAACTTACGAAATTGGATTTCATCCACTAGATTGTCCACAATGATCGAATGAAGGTAGAGTTAAAAACTTGCTTCTTATGGCTAAAATTCAAAATGGTAAGGTTTGTTTTGATTTTGAACTATTTATACAAATTTTATTTCTCAAAGTGGGTTTTTTCCTATAGTTTGAAATGTATTCAACTAATACCATATCTCTTTTTGCCTTGTAGCAGGTTTTTCATCATTATAAAGTGTTTTTTGCTTCCATAGGGTGGTTTTGACATTTCCAATGCATTTTTGCATCTATACTTAATCCACATTAACCTTAGCAATCAACATTTTTCCACCGACTATGGTATTTTAAACCATTAGTTCCCTATTTTTACCATTGTTCTTTCGTGGATAGGACCCTTTTTTCATGAGTATCTTCCTTTAAAACCTATGTCGTCTTTTGATAGTCATGCTGCAGTTGTTTCAGGTACAGGGGTATCCTTTTAGCTATTTTTCACGCCAAATAGAGCTTCTTTTTTGAATCTCTTTTTACAAGCTATCCCTTTATAGGACTCCCCGCCCTTGTGGAGTTTCTTTAGGCCCAGGTCTGACTCCTTCAAAACAGACTTGACTACCGAGTTAACTTGTCCGTTCAAGCTCATTAAGAATATGGGAATGCGCATCCGCATTGGTGGTAGGTTATCTCTTTCTCGGACCATGCGGAATAATATGAGAAAGGATCCCTCTCTTTTCTATTTGAACAGAGAAGAGTATTCTCAGGCATAGGTTTATCACTTTTCCGGACCTAAGGGACTAAATTTACGGAAAAGGAACTCCCGGTATGAGCTTAGTTTTCTCTTTTTCGTGCTCTGGACCTAAAAATGAAAAATATTCCGAGTGTACTTTTTTTCTTTGTCATGCTCGTTAAAAAATAAAGAACAAAGCAACGAGTTTATTGTTGTAAGCCCCATTTCTCGTAATCAAATGGATCTTTCCGAGTGATCTTAATTTCCTTCACACTCGTAAAACTCAAGCTATTCATGTTGTTTTGGAAGGAGCGTTGGGTAGGTGGTAATTTAACCTTTTTCGGACCTCCCCGACTAAGTACAAAAAAGGTTCACCTTTTCTTCTATGGAAGTTAAGAGAGTTCCTTTGTGGTATTTTTTATACTTTTCTGGCCTCAGGAGACTAAATTGGACGAAAAAGGACCCCCCTGGAGTCTTCTTTGGAGTTTTTAGACTCTCTAAATGTGAAAACACCAACTGAGCATGTACTAGTTCGGGCTCATTAAATCCACGAATCAGTGACACTATCAAGCATTATTTTCTCTTCTCTTCAAGCTTGTTAAAAAATGAAGAGGGATCCAAGTTGACTTTCTTGGACTCGTTAAAATTTAACAGGGAAGGTAAGGAATAAATTTTCTCTTGTTTTCAGTTGGTGGTAGGATGTCATCCTTGAACATAGCACTCTCTATTTTTTTTGATACCCATGTCTCAGTGTTCACTTTCAGTTCAGCTATTACTTCGATTTTACTACTCCTCCTCATGTCCGTTATACCTGGGGAATATGATCATGTCTCCTACATGACAGATAAGTCTAGTTGTTTCTATCTATAAGTTAAAATCTGCCTTGGGTCATCTCTGTGTCATGCTCACTATTCAAGGACTTAATCCAATGTTTGATCTTTATCCTGATCCCATCATTGTTATATCTGTTATCTATTGTGTCTCCCTTCTTTTTCCCAGTTCCTAGTCACTCTTGTGATCCGTTGGAGGATCTATTGCCTTCCTTATCACAACATGGCTCCGTTTCAGTACTTCCTGATGATGAAGACGTATATTTTTGACGATAGTACCACAGGATTCATTTTTATCATTGGTGGATTCCTTTGCTTCAGTTTTCAATTATCACCTATTTATTGAAAAACTATTGAATCCTTTCCATGTTCGACTTCAGCCTACATTTAGTCACATGGCTTGGATTGTACTGGTTCTTTGGGAATGTTTATGAAGACCTTAGTTCCTCACCTATGGACTAAGTTGCGCAAGATTATGTTCCATTTATGTGCACAACTTCCAGATCTTTGAAGACTCGTCATTATTGTATATTGTGGCTTCGATCCACCTTTGTAATATACGTGGTATTGTACCCGTATCATATGATGTACTCAAATATTGTAAAGGGGCTAGTGTTCCAATATATTGAACATAGCATCCTCAGATATGACTTTGTATATGATATTATTATGTATTTGTTTCAGGGACTACCTTTGCTCCATTGGATTTCTGAGTTCTCCAAAGATAAATATTATAATGTATTTCGGCCATCGCTTCCCTCTGACCTCATACATTAGGGGGAATCTGTTATCCACCCAAATGGCACTTCTCCATCTGAGTGCCGAATTTTCCTATGTTGGTGCACAAAAGGACATTTATGGATTGAAGGTTGCCTAAAACACTATAGATGGGAATGTTATGAAATACATTCATTATCCATCTAGCTTGCCATTTTAACCTTTGAATATTTCAATTGATGTACACGCCTTTGCCTATATGTAACTCGCGTACATACATGACTTTTCCTACAGCGTGTCGCGTGCTGTACGTGAGTATTTTTAATTGCAACCCGTGTATAGATATGTACACGGGCTTCCCTTAGATCAACTCGTGTGTCATACGCGGGTTGCCAGTATCAATACCCGCGTACGCTTTCCTTTGACATTAAAAATAATAAATCGCGATTATTTGAAAGTTTTTAAGCCCTTAACTATAACCATCTTAACTTTCTCAACCTCCTAAACCCTCGAAACTGCCTTATTTCACTAAGTATAAATAAAGGCTTTGGGGAGGGTATTAATAAATGATACTTGGAGAGAAAAGTTTAGCTGGTGGTGTCTATTCAGAAGTCTTTGGAGCAGCGGAACTCAGAATCCTTTGGTTGTAGAGGATTCCTTGTCTCAGGCATTGGGTTGTAATCTTAACTCATTCACTATCGTTAATAAAGAGAATCCTTCTTCCAAATGTGTTTTGAATGTCTTTCGTTTATCATGGTTCGATGAATATTTATGATTAAGAACTCTATATCTTGTTTATCTAACCTGCCCTATATACATGTATAAGCTTGCAATTGGAGGATTTTCTCTTTACAGGTGAAGGAGAAACATCCCTGAAAGATTTGGAGGAGAAGCAAAGCGGAAGAGGACAAAGCTAGGATCAACCGTCTTGAATCGGGTGAGTCTATCCTCTCTTCTTGTTTCCTTTTTGTACTCTAAAGTTGATTTCCTGAAATTTTTAAGAGTATGTTGGTAACCCCAGACCTTCGGTTATAAGGTGTTTATTCCTGTACAACAAGTGCTCATTCTATCTCTGAGGAAGTTGCGGGGTTTTCTCCTTTATGGTTTCCCCAAGGAAAAATATTTACATCTCTTGTTGCTTGTGATTATTGTTGTGCATGTTATTCTATTAGATAATATCCTAGATCATATTTATTAAATGATGAAAATCTAACACATAAGACTATATAAACCCCAAGTAAAACAGTTGATTCCTCCTTGGTTTCCAACATTGTGTTACTAGTTTATATCGGTTTCAAGTATTTCATATATTTAATTGGTTGGTTTTCCATGCCATTGGATATAATCGAACTACTATCATACATGCTTGGACAATATCTTACCATAATTGGTTTGAATTTTAGGTCCTTAAAATCTCCATATTTTCTCAACTATCAATATAATTCAGTTGCACTCTCTTTTCCTACTGTAACCCTATTTGATTTTGGACCCACTATACTGTTGTTGTAAATGTAAATTCAAAATATATTCTTATTATATATTTTTATATTATTATTATTATTATTGTTGTACCTCCTTTTGGATATCTTTTTCCTAACACCGAATATGTCATTGATGTACTTGGTCATGTAATAATATTGAGGTAAAACCTCCACCGTAAGTTGGGGAAATAGTCCCCAACATAATTATTGTAAAATTTATTTTTGAGTATCTCAAGAGAAATTTGTCTCAGTTAGGTTAGAAATTTGACCCTATTGGGTTTTTAGGTCAACCACTTGAAGTGTATAAATAGGGAGGCTCCCTCCCTAATTTGGACACACAATAAGATCAAGCAAGTTTACTCCAAGGAGAGGAAAGACAAGTTCATTGGCTATAAGTGAAGAAGAAGTTATGGAGGATATATTATCTCTTGGTTTTCTATCTTGTTTTTAAATTTTACTTAGTAACAAATCTATACATAAGAAGTTGTTTGGTTTTTCCTGAGAGAGGGTTTTCCTTGAATAATTTGTTTTTCTCTTGTATGTTGTTCTTGTCTATCTCTCAATGATCTTATTTTGTTAGACTAAATATCTAATATATTTGAATTAACGTGAAAACACTAACGTGGTATCAGATCCATCTTGAAAGAAGTCACTATGTAGCTGCAAAACTAGGGCTTCCAAGTTCTACCACTTCTATCCATAACTTGTCCAAAAAACAAGGCCAAACAAACTTACCTCAAGGAGGTACATTTTTTTGGTCAAAGTAGATTCCAGTTTAAAGAAGTTTCATTTTTACCTAATCACTGCTGTAGGAAGAAACTAGGGCATCATATTTTTGGAGCTTCCATCCTGCAACAACCCATGCATGCATATTCATAAAACTAGATCTGATAAAATTGTAGCACATCCAAATAATTTTAACATATCTTAAACGAATTGAAATAATTTTAACATACCTACAAATCACTAGTTGCGGATGTTTCAGGATGAGGCTGAAGGTTGTTTGTCCCTGCTCCACTGTTTTTGTAGTCGTTGGATTTCCAATCTTTCATAACCCATTGGTTTCCTCCCTACCATACCCTAATGGTTACTCTCCTTCGCCCAGGATCCCCGAGCTCGATGGCACTGACAATATGTGGCTAGCAACAGCAATACAATGCCAAACTGTTGTTGGGAGGCTCCCAACCCCACTCATGTTGTATTCAAGCACACTCTTCCACAGTCGCCTCTCAGTCACAAAATTGATTTGTGCTCACACTATGGCAACCGGAAGAGGAAAAAGTCCCGTTCTCTTCCTCATTTTTATTCTTTTTATTAACCCTTTCATTAATAATAATTCCTCCATGCATCACATTAGTTTAACTGATTCTTTAATTAATTGTTTTATTTGTTTATTTTATTCACTCAACCTTATTTTTTTATCTTAGGTTATCTTTTACTTAATTTTAAGTATAGTTTAGTTTATTTAGTTCATGTATTTACTTATGATATTTATTTATTTATTCCTCTATTATTATTATTTTATTTATTTATTTATTATTATTATTTATATTAGATCTATTTATATTTAATTATTTTAATTATTATTATTTATTTATTTCATTTAACAAATCCATATATGTTTATATTCTTTAAGAAAAAAATTTATTATTTCCCTTTAGTTCATTTAGGTCTTTTATTACCGTCACATTCTCGTCACGGCTAGAATTATTAAGGTGTTATGCTCCCAGCATGCCCTTCTGATAATTCATGTAGGAGGGGAGCTAGTTTTGATGACTGAGCCAATGTTACCTCATTTCTCCTACCCTTCGAGGATAGAGGTGGTTCCTGGGGAATAGGGTCGAATCCCTATTGTGCGCCCCCCAGTATAATCCTCGTGAGTGACCAACTTGCAGCCTACATTCATGGCACATGCATATGATGGCATGAAGTTTTAGTCACTCTAGTCAAAGCTCGTCGTGCCACCCATTGCTAGACTTACACATATAATTTCTCATCCCTGTCACTTCATGTGGGTCTATTGGAAATCATCTCCCATCACCTGCACATATAACACCCTGTGCATCAAATCTCATAAAATAAGATTTTATTCATAACATAATTATTTGTTGATCTCAATTATTGAGGTTTCTTGACTCATTCAGATTCCATGCATGCCAGTCCATCAAAACATATCAAACTTTAATAACATTACAAACAAGTTTGGTATCACCTGTCATAGTCATTGACTCCCTTAGAGTATTTGCATACCGATGCTCTCTTTCTGTTCATGTACCTTCCTTTCCTGTCACACTCGATAGACCATCAGAGTACATGCTACACAATAATTTTGTCAATCATTAAACAATATATAATTTATCTCTTGCTCAATAACTTCATATAAATTTCTCATTCACTCATAATTAAAATCATAATATAATCCATAAGTAGAACAATTTTGTTTAGTTCATATCTCTTCAGTACCTAATCATTTTACCCAAGTCTAGGTCAACCAAATCCAGATGCCCTCAATAACCTATCCAAATAAAGTTTTAAATACCAAATTAATAAATAGACAGGTCATTATTCATAGAAATCCCTCAAAGTCTAGTCATAATAATATCCAAATTGGTAAAAATAGGGTGTTACACAGACCCCCACTTTAGGAAACTGCATCCCGAAGTTCTATAATAAGTACAAGTACTGTTTATATATTTCCAATAATTCGTCCTCTTAGGTCGTAGTATTGGGACTATATCCATCATTGATATTAGATCCTCATATATGAATCCTTCCATGCCAGTTTACCCAAGGATACTAACCATTATACTTTTTTTGTCGAATCATCACATCTATTTATATTAACAAATGATTTTATTCAATAACCTTTCGTACCCTTGAGTGGGGCATTACATACTCCCCCTCTTTTAGGAAACTTCGTCTCGAAGTCAATTCTTATGGTATATTTAATGCTAGTTTCACTTTCTTTTCACATTCACGTCTTTATCCTATTCTATTATATTTTCATCAATTGATCATTCCCTAAGAACTACATATGATACGTCACTGAATTTATGTTACAAACAATAAGGTTCCAACACCTTTTCTTTATTTCAATATAATTTTTTACATAATGTAAATTCCATAATATCTTAAGTAATTTCCAATCTGATCTAGATTCTCAACACCTCATAATCACTCATGAGAGTTTGTGGTACATCCAAACTACAACATATATCACATCAATAATCAATCAACATTTTGCACATCCAAAGGTGGGTAAAAATTCAACTCTATTTGGATATCCTCTCTTCCCAGGTGAGAAGGTATACAATCCTCAATAGATTGGTAGTTTACAATTTGTGAATTTCTAAATCAATAACGTCTATTAAGTAGTCAACAATCAATGCATAAGTTACTCATCACTTCAAGGCTTCTCCCAAACCCATAGATATTAATAAAATTGACTCTCAATTTATATATGATCCCAACATGTCAAAACTTAGCAACTTAGTTGAACCTATTAATTTTAATTTCCTAGTCATCTCTGATAAAAAATTACAAACACTAAATGAAACTTTAGACTAGGTAATTCAAGGAGGTGTGTTGGGAAATTTGTAGGCATGGGAGCAAGCTGAGGGGGAAACCAAGGGTAAGTTACATAAAATTGAATTAATTTTCCCTAACACATTTAGATCATGGACCATTAAGGTTTCAAAGACCGCTATGCAGAAACCTCCTCCTATGCTTCTGGGTCACCCAACTGTGAAACTGGGAAAATTTATTCAGTCCCTTTGACCAAGAACTTGGGGAAAAAAACAAAGGTGTTATCAGACCTTCAGATATAATAAAATATGGGTTGGGACATTTTGTAACATCACGTGTAGGTAAAGGATATCATCCTATCCTTACCTCATTTCATCATTCTCATTATCATATGACCCCTTCGATAGGATTTCCAAGTCACATTATATGTGCAATTATAGTTTCACTGAATCTTGAATCAAAACTAGTCGTCTTTTATGTTATGGCTTACCATGTCAAGTGATTAGCATTATTGCATTCAAACCATCATGCTTATTATCATTTTAATTCATCTTACAAAATCCACCTTAATTTATCCCCTTTTGGTACGTTGTCCATTTTATAGTTTCCACATTACCATGTCATGGTTAAGCGAAGTTTGTAGTTTCTCATCTTTTTTTTCCAGCATTGTCAAGCTAAAAGGTTAGTGCATTATGCTTAGCTCATTATATTGGTTACATTGACATCTTGTTTTCTAAATTTCAATTTCATTTCACCTTTTGAACGGTTTATTAAAATCTTGACATGAATATCGTCTTACCATCCCTATTCAACAATTCTTTGACAAGTGATTGTTTCATCGCAATCCTAAAACATGTTATTAGCTCTTCAATCCCTCCCATTCAACCATTCCCATTGGTATTTCTAGGACAAATTCAACTTAATTTATCCTTTAGACAAACATTGAATCACCTTATCTGACAAACTATTTTCCATGAGAAGTTCAATTTTCTTATCATTTATAAAAAAAAATTCATACTCTAGAATATTCACTTCTTTTGCAATAATAATTTATTTATATAGAGTTTTCTTATCCCTTTAAACCTCTTGAATCTTATTAATTTATTTTCCATTATCCTCCCCATATTGATATCAATAAATTTGTCAATAATTTAGTTGACCCCTCAATAAAACCTCGGAACCTCTCAATAAAAGTTTGGAATGATATCACTTAAGGTTTATATATGTCATGTTTTTTTTTTGTAAATAAAATTTTATATTACAGCAACTGGAAACCAATACAGAGAAGAAAACATAACTGGTCTAGTAGCCCACAAGCTGGGAGAAAAACTCCTCATGGCTAGGCACGTATTCTAGAGGCCAAAACTCAGTGAGTCAGGAGATATAGATATCGCGCGGGCGCGCAGAACCGACTTTCCAAAATATTACAATTAAGCAACTTGAGTCTGCCATTCAAAAGTAACGAGCCTAAAACCGAAACTAAGGAGAAAAGATGCTTAGAATCCTTCTCGGCTGAAAAGAAAGAGATGCCCAGACAATAGGCTAAAATATCCATGAGGAGACATTCTCCATTGTGTTGCTTCCATCCCCACATAGGATCCTCATCCCCCGCCATCTTCGCTTCCTGCTCCGTATAAGAATGGCCAACTAGCTTCATGTTTACCCAAAACTGCATGACAAGGCGGCCTTAAGCCACAGGAGTTATGAGCTAGGGTGCACCACAGGGTGGTGCACCGCAGACAGTGCGCACCACAGATAGTGCGCACCGCAGACAGAGCGCACCGCAGGCCGGGTGCTCTACAGATAGCGCACACCGCAGACAGTGCACACCGCAGACAGTGCGCACCGCAGGGAGGGCGCACTGCAGACAGATCGAACCGCAGGGCAGGCACACCGTAGACAGAGCACACCGCAGGCCGAGCGCACTGCAAGGAGGGATCTCCACAGATAGGGCACTCCGCAGACAGAAGACTCACGCCAAGAAACCACGCGCACTGCAACAGAAAGATGCGCCCACCCAATATTCGCAATAGGATGGAATTATGAGCTAGGGTGGGGGGACAAAGGAACACAGAAATCCGCACCAAAACCAGGCTAGGAGGCCACAAAGACAACCAGAGGATCCAAATGATAGGGGGAACGGATGAATGGTGGGAACAGCTCACCCAGCATGGCCTAAAATAAGAAGGGAAAGGAGGAATCATTGCTACACCAGGCGCGAACCAGGGCGGCGACATGGAGCTGAAACCGACCACCTCCCTCGAGCCACATTCCATGAGGGGCGCTCTAAATAAAAGGAAAGCCCTGTCAAGTTGCTCATCCCGCCTTACCCTATCCATCGTGTCACCGATATTCTTGATGAGAGAAATAAAAGCCAAGGACAACCACCTCTGTCCTCGCTGAATGGCTTCATTAACACTCACCTTCATCTTGGTGTCGGTCCGTCGTGTCGTGCTCACACCTTCTGCCATCTACCTCCATCACATCACTCCGGTGTGTCAGCTACAAATATCCCATATGATCCTGCACCGCCAACTATCGACAATTATGAACCCAAGCATGCTCACCAAACGATTCCAACGGGCCCCACTGAAATTCCATCTCACCCTCAATTCCAACGTTCGCAAGAAGGTCCGCCACCTTGTTGGTGTCGCGTCTCACGTGGCTGAACAAGATCGCGGGGTGGGCATGGATCATGCCCTGCAATTCATCCACATGGTTGGCCATCTACCAGCTGGTCGACACTTGGTCACTCTACCTACCATGCACCAACCGACGAGCCATCTAAACCAGAATCTGGGATTCTCCTTCTATTATCACTAGCAAGCTATTAATGCGCACCAAACAGTGCAAGCCTTGGAGCATCCCCTCAAGCTCTGCGAAGTTGTTGGAATCACGCCAATGGCACCCATAAAAACAAAAATAATCCTGCCAATATAGTCTCTGCATAGGCCGCCGAATCCTTCCTGGCTTGGGTTTCCCCTGGAGGCGCCATCAAAATTAAGCTTAAAAACCATTGGGGGAGGCGGAGACCAATACCTGTGGGTAGACGGCTGCAAGATCCTATTACCTATGCGAAGCCCATCCAACTGAGTTTTGTCCAAACCCCATAATTCCCCGACATGGATCTCGTCAGTAGGTATTAGCTTATCTTCATCATGCTATTGCATGCTTTTAATGGAGGAAAGCAAATTTTTCCGCACCAACTTCCAGACCTCATCAAGGCTGGAGTGATTGTCCTGAAAGATGCGACCATTCCTCTCCTTCCAAATGCACCACATGATCATCCCGGGTAAGGCATTCCAAACCGTCCTGATGATTCTGTTTTTGAACATCTTTTGGTTCCATTCCACCAAGGTTCTTGCCGGCTGGCCTCTTTACCTATCGCTTCTTCTGAAACCCACCGCTCCCTTGTCCCAGACGGCTGCAGCAAACGGGCAGCTATCCAGGAGATGGTTTGTGGTTTCCTCCACCTGTAAGCATAAACAGCATCAGAAAGGGCCCTGGAGTCTGTGCTTCCTAAGGTTCTCACCTGTGAGAATGCGGCCTTTGACCGTCAACCAAGAAAAGGTGGCAACCTTAGGCCATAAGTTTAGCATCCATATCTTTTTCCATAGTTCCCTGACCTCGGCATAATTCCTAATTTGGATGTTGTACGCCTCTTTGATATTAAAAACTCCTTTGTCCAAATACCCCCATCTCAAGACATCATGTCCCTCTATGGGTCTGATGCTCCTTCCTCGTATTTCCTATTGAAAGGCCTCCTATACATCCTCCTTGATTTGATCAGGTTTGATCAAGAAGATCCACCTCCTTCATTTGTTAGGACGATGATCTTGCCAAAAATGGTGAACCAAATAACGATCCTCCATCCTAGACCATTCTTGAATTGTGGCCCATCTTGGGTCGGCACTGAGTCGAGGGAGTTGGTTCCATGAATATTCCCAAAACCTGGCACTTCTTCCATCCTGGATATCCCAGAAGTTGTGCTGTTGGACCAACTTCCTTCCACCTCTCGCCTTTGTCCATATATGTGAGCCCTGTTGCTCCTAGTTGAAGCGAATTAATTGTCATCGGGGTTTGTTGGAGCCATATTTTGAGCACCATAAGCGTGCCCAAGGTTTAGAAGAGTGGGAGACCCATCGCCACCAAAATTTTGCCCCCTGGACTTCAGCCATGAGTTTCGGATCTCTTAGGCCCAATCCCCCCTTCAGTTTTGGTTGACATATGCTATCCCAGCTTACCAAGGAAAAATTTTCTTTGTCCTCCTTGCCTCCCCATAGGAAAATGCACTGAATACACTTGATCTCACGAAGAACAGATTTCGAAGCCGAAAGGACCGAGAACAGATACATAGGCATCACTTGAAGGACCGATTTGATCAGGACCATCCTACTAGGAAGGTTCAGGGGTCTAAGGGTCTAGCTACTGAGCTTTTGTTTTATCCTGTCGATAAGTTCCATCCATGATGTACTCTTCAAACTGCGTGGGCTCAGGGGAACTCATAGGTATTTTGAGGGAAAAGAGCCCTTCGAGAACTCGAGGATTCAGAGACGGTTCCTCTAGGTGGCTGGGGCAGTATTGAGAAAAAAGACTTGGGATTTGGCTTGGCTAATAGCAAGACCAGAGGATTTAGAAAAAAGGTTTAGATAAGATTTTAAGATGCGATATTCTTGGCCTGAAGGGTGCCCCATTAGCATAGTGTCATCAACAAACTGTTGATGGGTTTGAGCCTCCAAATAATCCACCAGCCGAATGCCCCGAAGCTCACCACGCTCTGCCTTAGACTGCAGGAGCCGACTTAGACCCTCAGCCATAAGGATAAAGAGGAAGGGAGAGAGGGGATCTCCCTACCGAATACCTCTAGATGATTGAAAGGGACTGGTTGGAGTTCTGTTTAGAAGAATGCTAAAAAAAGGGGTGGAGATAAGCCCCATGACCCAGTCCACCCAGTCTTGACAAAAACCATAGGTAGTCAACATTCTGCGTATGTAGTCCCAGTTTAATTTGTCGTAAGCCTTTGAAATATTTAGTTTGATTAGCATACCGAGATGTCTTGAGCTTTGCAGGGAATGTAATACTTCCTGAACTAGGATGACCCCATCCAGGATTTGGCGCCCTTCAACAAAACCCGCTTTCTCCGGGTAGATCAGAGAGGGGAGGAGAGACTTCAGGAAGTTGGAAATGACTTTCGAGATGATTTTATAGATCACATTGCACAAGGCTATAGGCCTGAACTTATCCGTGTGATCTGCCTCCGACTCCTTAGGGATGAGAGAGAGGAATGTGGCATTAAAATCTCTCAGCACCCCTTTTTTATTCCTCGATTCCTCTACAATTCCCACCACCTCCTCCTTAATCATATCCCAAAAGTAGTGAAAGAAGTTGGAGTTGAACCCATTTGGGCCCGGGGATTTTCCTAGATCCATCTGATTTAGGGCCTCTTCCACTTCTTGCATAGATACTGGTTGGATCATCATTTCGTTGTCTTCCCTGGTGATCGAGGGGGGAATTAGCCTTGTAATTTGGGCTACATCTCTTTCCCTGTCTGGGAGGTATTCGTTAAGTATATTTGCAAAATAATGGTTGAGTTCCTCCTCAATTTCTCGGCAAGTCTCTATTCGACCCGCTTCCATCCTTTTAAGTTTCACAATCCTCTAGGAATGTCTATCCTGAATGACTGAATTATGGAAGAACTCGGTGTTTTTCTCTCCTTCCTGCAGCCATTTAACTTTCGATTTCTATTTCCAGTATATGCCCTCCTATTTTTCCCGGGCTTCCATCTGCCCCCATAGATCCTTTTCTTTCTTCTACATGTCCTCGTTCCATCCTTCTGTCATTCCCTTCTGATTTAGTTGATCCAGGTCAGCAATCAGTCTTTTCTTGTCCGCAAAAATGTTACCAAACACCTCCTTATTCCAGGTACGGATTCTGGATTTGAGAGATTTGAGTTTCTCTTGCAAGAAATACATTGCTGTGCCAGATGGGGGGAGCTCCTGCCACCACTGCTGCACAAGGTCTTTGAAGTCTTTATCCTCCATCCAGAATTATTCAAACCAAAAGGGTTTCCCCATCTTGGTGCATGACCCATCCCAATGAAGGCAGATGGGCCAGTGGTCAGATTTGGCTGTTGGGAGGACCTCAAACATAACTTCTCATGTTTCCTGAAGCAGGAGCTCTGATACCAAAAACCTGTCAAGGCGGGAAGCAACCAGGTGTTCGCCCCCCCCGCTTGTTGTTCCAAGTGTACCACCCGTTACTGGTTTCTAGGTCCACGAAGGAACTGCTGGCCTGGAAGGCCCCAAAGGCCTCTTGATATCTATCCAAAGATCTTCGACCTCCCTTTTTTTCTCCAAGGTTGGCGATGAGGTTGAAATCCCCTCCCATTACCCATCTGGCTCCCTCCGCATGTCTGTTGACCCATTCCAGGAAGTCGAGGAAGGCCTGTTTTTCAGGGAAGCTGCTAAGGCCATAGGTGTTTACCAAAGTTCCCTTCATCCCTATAACAAGATGGCGGAAATCTGATATAAGAGAAAACTTATTGCCTCTCCAGTTCGAGAGCTCCACCACCTAAGGATTCCAGAGGACTGCTACACCTCCATACTGTCCCGACACATCTAGGGCCATCACCAGGCTACCTTTTCAGATTTTACTGCTGATTTTATCCATACCCTCAGAACTGCATTTTGTCTCCTGGATGAAGAGGATATCAGGGCTCTCCTGCTTAATATTTCGGTCGATAGTCTTCCACTTCCTGGAGTTACCACACCCTCTGATATTCTAGGAGATTACCTTCATTGGGAAACTTTGGACACTTCAGAAAAGGCCGCCCTGATCATAGGATACTGGCCTGATTTGATTAGTTTAACTCCTATCTCTGCAATGCACTGCTTGTTCGACTTCCTTCCTCTACGTTGCTCCTCCTCTGGAGGCTTCCGCTTATGCCCGGTAAGGGGATCAGGGTCGATCCCCAGGTTCAGGTGGGCCCCTATCTTGATAATAGATTCTTGAAGGAGTTCAATCTATTGTTTGGACACATAACCCTTCCCATTCTTTCCACATTTTGCTTCTATCGCATCCAGGTTTAGTTCTCCTAACTCCATTTCCTCATTGTCAGCTTCCTCGACTATCTCCATATGCTGGGCTTTGACCCCCACCAAAGGGTTTGGGGCTTTGGAGGGATAAGCATAACATTATTTCCCCTTAGGTGAGCCTTCCTCCTCCAAGCCTTCCAAGGTCTCGAAAGCATTCCTAGACCGAGACTCCTGCACCAGCGCATCTCTTTTGTCTTTGGAGTGCCCTGACGCCTTGTTCCTTCTTCGGCTCTTCACCTGGGTAAAGCCATCCTGCGTAGTCCTGGGTTTTTCCTGGCTAGGGTCAGATGGAGCTGTCCTGACCTATAACCATGGGTAGTTCCAACCCAAGTGACCATACTCATGGCATTTCCTACATCTAAAAGGTATTTTCTCATAGTCAATGGGTTGGAGCCACTCTTCATCCTCCCAGCTTAGGTTTATGGCTTCTGGCAATTCCTTGGAGAGGTCCAGGTAAACACATATCCTGGCAAAGGAGGTATACCTTTGGGATTTTGTCTGCTTTGATACCTTTATGAACTCACCCAGGGCATTCCCTGTGTCCCTCAAGGTATCTGGATCCCAGTATTCCCCAAGAAGAGAGAAAAGGTAGATCCAAACTGGGGCCACCGTCAAGTCCTCTGTTTCAGGGTTGAAACGCTCCTTCCATGGCCGGAGGTATAGCCCAACAGAAAAAAAGAAGTAAGGGCCACCCTCTAGGATCCAATCACGGTCCTCCTGATTGAAAAAGATGATCGTGAAGAAACCCTTTGAGCCAAGCTACAAATCATACTAGCCCTTAGGGTTCTAGACGCCGCTGATCCATCTAATCAGATCCTTTTCCTTGGGCCATATCCCCACAAACTTACCTATCAGAGCTTTTTCTTTCCAAATCTTAATCGTACCCCTAACCTTCTCAGAGCAGACATGAACTATGGGGATGGTGGGGGCTTTCAGAAGGCATCCCCCTGATCCAGTCTTGCGGCTAGCGGACTGGCTCTCTCACTGGTCATTGACGGTGCGACCCGCGCCTTCAATCCCGCTGGGCCTTGAATACCCTTCTTCCATCAACAGAACTCCCAGGGGTGCCCTGACACCTGGGGAGACTTCCGGCTCCTGCGCCCAAGGGGCCACAGAGGCCAGGCAGTGCAGGAGAACCACTTAGCAGGAAACGCCTGAATCAATCTTTCAAACCCTAGCCCTCTTATATATGTCATGTTTATGTCAAAGATAAACATTATTATATTTCTCTCATCTAATGTGGCATCATAAAATACATACCATAATTATATAATGAATAAAAACATATTATATAACAAATGACTATGTTCTTATAAATAATAATAATAATAATTTACAAATTGAACATAAAATTCTTTTATATAATTTGCTGATATATAATATAATTTCATAAAAAATCAACGATTTACCAAATATTCACTACTCTTATACCATTATAAAATGACCACATAAAATGAATAATAAAATGAGTAATTAACATTAGATCATACACTATGCTTGTAATGCATTTACTTACGTTTTTTTATAACCTTAATAATAGAGTATGAATTATCACATAAATTATGTAAAAGTAAATGTGTATATAAAACATTTACCCCACAACATGGGATCACAAAGTTAGATAGTAACCTCTAAATAATGTCCTATGTCAACGACAAAGTTTATAACAAAATAAAAACTAAAATTTATAACCATCAAAACTATGTAACACCATGTTTTTACCTTGACTTTGGAAATTATTGTGACTAGACTTTGAGGGAATTCTATGAAGAATGACCTGGCTATTTATTAATTTGGTATTTAAAACTTTATTTGGATATGTTATTGAGGGAATATGGATCTGGATGACCTGGAAATGGGTAAAATGATTAAGTATTGAAGAGATATGAACTAAAACAAATTGTATGACTTGTGGATTATATGATGATTTTAATTATGAATGAATGAGAAATTTATATGAAGTTATCAAGCAAGAGATAAATTATATATTGTTGAATGATTGAAAAAATTATTGTGTAGAATGTACTTTGATGGTCTGTCAAGTGTGACAGGAAAGGAAGGTACATGAACAAAAAAGAGAGAATCAGTATGCAAAGACTTTAAGAGAGTCAACGACTATGGTGGGTGATCCCAAACTTGTTTGTAATGTTATTAAAGTTTGATATGTTTTGATCCACTAGAATGCATGGACTCTAAATGAGTCGGGAAACCTCGACAACTCAGGTCAAAGAATAATTATGTTATGATTAAAATATTATTTTATGAGATTTGATGCACAGGGTGTTATATGTGCAAGTGATGGGAGTGTCACATACCCCAATTTTGTAAAATAATGTTAATTGTTTTAATTTTATTCCTGAGACATTATGTTAAATTTAATGCTAAGTAGGAACTGATGACTCAGCAGAGTCAACAGAAGTGGAATGTAATTCAGAATATTTTATTATTAATAAATAAATTGTTGAGACAACAGCATGGGAGAGCTGTTAAAAATAGGTTACTAGTCAAACTGGTGGATGGAACTAGGTGGAGGGCAAAAGACAAGTGGCAGCATTCTCAAACACTTCCTAAGTTGCAGGTGGCAACTTCCCTATATTTGGGGTCATGATCCCCCAAGAAAGTGGGATCAAAGCAGGTGGCTCATTAAATGACAACTAACCCAAAAATACCTAGGCAATCTTTTAAAAGTACCCAATGAATAGAGCTGAGGCTGCTCAAATATTTTCCAGAGAAGAAACATTCAGGTGGAATGCTATTTAGGAAATTAATTTGGGGAAAAAGGGAAAACAGTAAGGAATTTGTTCTGAGAGGATTGCTGCAGTAACTTGGTTATTTACAGCTGGTTAGCTAGGAGAACTTACTGATAAGTTTTGGATTAATACTGAGTTTGAAGACTGGTATCTGATGATTGCTGCACCTAGTTCTAGCCAGGGAGACCAGAGCAAGCTCGGGGGTCCTGAGCAGTCGCTGTTTGAGCGCTCTCCAGGAGTTGGTAGGGAGGAATGGCCTCCCATTGCTGTTGTTGTCCAAAGATCAAGCAGGTTCTGTCACTTAACTGTCTTTGTTTAAATACTATGAATGGTTGAATGTTATGTTTGCAGTTTATGATATAAAAGTTAACTGGTTTAGTAATGTAAATGTTTTAGTTTATTAGTAATGGAATATTTTAATGAAAGATAAAGACCCACTATGTTTTTCCACATCTGTGTTTTACCAGACCGTACTCCAGCACAGGGGTAAATTTAAATAAGAATAGCATGATGAGAATTGCAGAGTAGTAGTTTCTTAATCTATTTTCAAAAAAGATATTTTATTGACAGTTGTATGAGTTCTTAGTTAAAAAATACTTCCTTGTACTATATTTTGCTTTCAGTAATTTTATATTGTAGAGAATAAATAGAAGAGTATAATAATCGCTCTAGAGTAGATTTTAGACTAGATTTATTTACTGTTTTACCATACAGTTCTTTTCTTCCAGGTTAGAATAACTTCACTACTATATGTCTAATAATAAACTGAAAGTAGGAATAGTTATATAATGATTAGATACTACTGTCAAACCAATATGGTCTAGATTTTATGAATGTTTTGAGATGTATTCATTTCATTATTTTTACTTCTTTTTATTGGGACTGAGCTCGAACAAGTTTCCAGAGCTGTTATTCTTTTTATGTAGAATATGAACAAATGTTAATATTGGTGCTTATAAGATAAACTCTGGATATAGTTAATTAAATTCTGGATATATATAAATAAATATCATAACTAAGAAAAAAAATTAATTACAAAATAACATAGATAGTATAGCATAAATTACACAAGAATTAAATAACAAGTACTATTTTGATATACTTATAAAATAAACTAAGAATATTAATATAGAGGCTATAGTAATCAGAGAGAGATAATATAGTTATTATAATAGGAATAAGGTACTTTATTTATGCAATATAGGAATATTATTACTAATACTATAAATAGTATTCTCATTACTGTAAGTATATTCCATAATTAATTATACTGTCTGAGCTACAAGTATACTGATAGTACTTAAAATTATTGTAAAAAGAAAGACATAAAAACCCTATATCATTAAAATGGTATAAACTATACATCAATAATTACAAAATTTATTTACAGGAAAGTCAAATTATAAGCCAGGTATAGAAACCCTAATAATAATATTATTTCAACAATAAACAAGTCAAATGCATTTTGTGCAGGAAGTAAACAACAGAAGTACAGGATGCTCTTTTATCGAGCTTCTTTACATATTATAAATATAACTAGTAACCCTAACATTGCAGAAGCACTTTTCAACATAGCAGTAATTTTTGAAAGAAGAAGGAACGGAGTTATTTTTCTTCACTGTCAAATTAGGGTAAAAACCCTATTCATTGATAATATACAAAATTAATGACTGTAAAACCCAGTTATGTAATAATAACCCATGGCCATACTGAGAAATTACACATGAAGGCTTACAGCCTGTTCTTTTACTATAAACACAGTAATATATACAAAATAAAATTTATACTCACGGCCGAGGCCGGAGAGCGCTGCAATAGAGCTAGGGTCTTAACCAAACGGTGTTAAACAGTGAACAAACAACCAAAAACAACTAAAATCCATGAGGTTCTAACAGGCCGCAATGACCAATCCCTCAATACCCATAAGGGTTTACACAAGGTGGATGAGCCATGGAGAAACCAAGGCTTACCGTGGCCCCTTATTGCCTCAACCCCTTATTCTTTGTGCAGACAGAGAAGAGAGGCATGTCGTATCTACAAAAACCAACATACATCCAACTGTTAAATATTTATTAAAGGAAAAAGAGATGTATTTACAAGAATTTAGCAATATCATTAAAAGAAAACGAATAATTATTTTACCTTAGCAATTGAAAAGTTATAAACAGTAATGCAGCGACCAGCGACCAGCACGAGCAAGGAGTCTGCCATTCAGTTGTAGAAGAAACAGCGTTACAACATCCATGAATCACTGACAGCAGGGAACCCTCTAGTCATCTAACTGAAGGAGTAGGTAAAACCCTAAGCCGAGTTGTTACTCCTTCCAACAACGCACAGTAAAGGGTGAAACTCAAACCACAACACTCCAAAAGGAGTAACCATTCTCGTAGTGGTAAACTGAAGGAGAATGGTAAGGACTCACACAGTCAAGGGTTCAAGTTTTAGCAATGGAGGTAGCGAAAAGAAAACAGGAGAACGATTAACGCATGATGAGCAGAAGCACCATGAAATGGCCTTCCCTTTGGAGTAATTGGGCAAGTTAACCAGGGAGGAGAAGCCATAAACAGTCGCAGCACTACACAGGTGATAGAGCAGCCGCTTTTCTTTCACAGAAGATGGACCAGTGCCCGAAGGTGAGGGAGGATAATAAGCTAGGTATTGGAGAAGACTCTTTTAAATCTTACGATGCATGGCCCAAACGAAGCCACGTCGCCATGCAAATAATTTGCCACGGTGGGTTTCCTTTATATAGTTTTGACGAGCTAATCACGAGGATCTAGTGTTAACAATCATTCGGCTATCTCCAAGGTTATACCTTAGTCCTAGCCAAGTCAACCTATCATTGGAACATTATAACAAATATTATGTTATTACGTAAACTTTGTCATGGAACTAACCACCGATGCAAGGTTTAACAAATCATTACAATACGTTATAATATATTATCACCCATGCGATGCAATCAAATGATAACACTATGTTCATCGTGGGTACAACCAACAATATGACAAGGAACCTTGTATCATGATATTTTATTTAATAAACATTTGATTTAAGGAGCACTATATCTAGAGTGGTAAGTGCAATAACATCATCTTGTATACAGACTTGAAATGTCTAAGGTAAATATTTTAAGAGTTATCTTTAGAGTAAGACTATAAACTTAAATTGTCATGGACTTGATTATGATTTGTTCATCGAGGTGAATGACTACTTTGTCATTTAAAACTTTGCAGTATTAATAGAATAAGTTTGTAACATGATTATAGGAGGGAAGTTTAATACCTATGGCTAAGTAAGAATATTATTTTTACAAGTAATCCACCAACACTTATATTATAATTATAGAGTATACTAATGGTGGACTTTAAGGAGGTTGTAGATTCAACCATAGTAACTATTGTGTTATAATGTTAACCTTTATGGTCTTTCCATATTCATCTAAGTTTGATAAATGCTTACAAGAGGAAATAGCAACTAAATATTTTGATGAATGCTTCATCTGGAATAAATGTCCTTAACTTAGAATTTATCACATATGAAGGTAAATCCATTTAAGATAAATTTTATCAACGTAACGGTTAGACCTTGAAACTTTTATGTTGTACATTCTTTTAATGATTAGAATAATAACTAGTTTACAGTAGGTTATCCATCAGACCTAAGATAAGCTTTAGTATATTTTGAATCAGTGGTAATGTAAATAAGACCGGGTGCATCAGCATGAATATATCCCTATCAGTGGATAGTTTGAATTTAGTAGCAGTAAATTGTAAACCCCTTACTCATACACTTTACGAAGTAAGAGTAATTGTGCTTTCTTAAACATAAACTTTTGATTTCCGTATTCTACTTGTAAACAATATTATTTAAAGATCTTTTGACACTGACAACTATGATAGATATCAGAAAGATCAGTAATATTAAGAACTATATTTCTACCTCTGCTAGAATGAAGAACAAATAATGGATTTACCTCACTAAGCATTGATATGTGCTTAGCAACTAATGACTTACTGAACTTTGATTTGAAAACAAACTTGTACTTAAAGACTTTAGAATTTTTACTTGCAGCAGCCAATTTTCTTACCTGTAATCTGTAAGGACAGAAGGAACTTTCTGCATTAGCTTGAAGCTAAGTAAGCCCAGTTTTCATGACAGCCCTACCTTATGTTAGCAAAAAGAAACAAGTCAGTAAAATGAAAATGTTTGTTCTACCACTCTACACAAATAACAGATGAATTTAATAATAAGTTGATAACCTTTAACTAATTAAATGATTAGTTAACTGCATTTATGTAATATTATGTAAATTAAAAATTTTAAATTTTTCGGAAAATTTGGGGTTTTGACAGGGAGACTATTGCCAATCAACCCACATCAATTGATGGGGATGAGAAATTAAATGTGTAAGTCTAGCAACTGGCAGAATGATGATATTTGAATAGAGTGAGGAAAATTTTATCTCATCAGATGTGCGTGATGTGAGGGTAGGCCGCAAGTCGGTCACTCACGAGGATTGTACTGGGGGGCGCGCAATAGGGATTTGGCCATATTCCCTATGAACCACCTGGCTCTTCGCAGGGTAGGAAAACTAAGGTAACATTGGCTCAATCATCATAACCAACTCCCCTCCTGTGGGAATTATCGGAAGGGCGTGCTGGGAGCATAGCGCCTTGATAATTCTGGCCGCGACGAGAATGCAGTGGCAATAAAACACCTAAATGAACTAAAGAGAAATAATAAAAATCGGTCTTAAAGAACATAAACATATATGGATTTGCTAAATAAAATAAATAAATAATAATAATTAAATATAAATAAATCTATAAAATAGTAATAATAAATAAATAAATAATAAGGATAAATAAGGATAAATAAATAAATATCAGAAGTAAATACATGAACTAAATAAACTAAACTAAACTTAAAACTAAGTAAAAGATAACCTAAGATAATAATAAAAGGTTGAGTGAATAAAATAAACAAATAAAACAATTAATTAAAGAATTAGTTAAAGTAATGTGATGCATGGATGCATTGTTATTAATGAAAGGGTTAATAAAAAGAGGAAAAATGAGGAAGAGAACAGGACTTTTTCTTCTTCTAGTTGCCATAGTGTGAGAACATATCGATTTTCTGACTGAGAGGCAACTGCAAAGGAGTGTGGTTGAATACATCATGAGTGGGGTTGGGAGTCTCCCAGTAGCATTTTGGCGTTGTATTCCTGTTTCTAGCCACATATTGTCAGCCCCATCGAGCTTGGGGGTCCCGGGGGAAGGAGAGTACCTTTCAGGGTTTGGTAGGGAGTAAACCGGTGGGTTATCAAAGATTGGATATCCAGCGACTACAACAGCAGCGGAGCGAGGACAAACAACCTTCGGTCTCGTCCTCAAACATCCACGACTAGCGATTTGTGGGTATGTTAAAATTAATTGAATTCATTTAAGATATGTTAAAATTATTTGGATGTGCTACAATTTTATCAGATCTAGTTTTATGAATATGCATGCATGGGTTGTTACACATCCATAGAATTTGGAAAAGGACACCACTATAAAAATCTCCTTGAGGAGGTGCATCTTTCCATCTAAGCAGAAGTTCAAGATTCCAAGTTTGAAAATTTAGGATTACTCTCTCAAACCCTACATCAGCTAGTTCAAGGAGTAGTTTGGGAATATCAAATTGGTAAGATTTATTTCTTTGATATTTCCATTTGAGGTTCTCATATCAAACAGTCAAAATTATGATTCACACCAAGCTTGAGGATAAGCTTGAAGTATATGAAAACTTCTGAGCATGGAAGTATAAAATTTCTCTTATCCTAGAAGAGATTTACTTGGGCAAGTATGTCACTGGGGAGGTTCCATAACCATAGGTAGAAGAATCCAAAGAAATCCACAAGAAGAACATGATTAGAGTCAAGAGAATTATTTCCGACTCTATCAAATATCATCTCATTCCTCAATTCTCATCATTTAAGACACCCAAGAATATGTTTGATGCTTTGATCAAACTATATTAAGGGAAGAACATCATTTAGAAGATGACCTTGAGGAATTAACTCAAGAATGTGAAGATACCACACTCTAAATGTTAAAGAAATGTAACTGGAGAAGGTATTATATTTTGTATTATTCTTATTACTACCCATTCTGGAGATGTTCTTCCTTCGATAAGTGATGCCATTGATGTATTTGGGCATGTAAAGTCTTGTGGTAAAACCTCCATTGTAAGTCAGTTTAGTGGTACCCACAAAAATATTATTGAAATGTATTTTTGAGTCTTCCAAGGCAATTCAGCCCTAGTAGAAAGGATAACTTGAACCT
The DNA here is from genome assembly GCA_001517045.1 of Pseudotsuga menziesii. Lineage (NCBI taxonomy): Eukaryota > Viridiplantae > Streptophyta > Pinopsida > Pinales > Pinaceae > Pseudotsuga > Pseudotsuga menziesii. The sequence continues at coordinate 96,747 of LPNX011195719.1, read as the reverse complement.
TTTGGGTTATTAGGCCTCGCAGGTGATTAGTATAAATAGGAGAAGTGGTCCCTCATTTGGAAAAGTAGAACACTCAAGCAACTGTACTAGAGAGAGAAGGAGAATTCCATCTAAAGGAGAGGAAGTAGTATAGTATTATTCTTTGGGCCTTATACTGTACTTTTTTGAATTCTATATAGAGGAATTTTTGTTGGGTTTTATTCCCCTCAAGGGGTTTATATGATAAATCTTTGTGCTTTCTTTTGCTGTGTGGGGTCCATCAAAAGTATGTCGAGTGGGTACTCGTTGGATGCAGAATTTAATTCTACATCCAACGAGCTCTCCTGATCGAAATTTGAGTAAAAACACAGGGAGGTATGTCAAAAATACAAACAAAAAAGTAGTTTTTTTCTTTTCTTCCTCCAAAATTAATAAATATTATTTTATTATTTTAACTATTTTTTATTAGTTCATTTTAGGAGGCCCATTTTGAGTTGAAATTTCCTCTAATGACTATTGTATTTGTTCATCATAGATTCATGAGGTAAAGCCTCCATTATAAGTCAGATCATTAGTACCCTAACGAATAATATAATATACTGTTTTGAGTCTTCCTAGGTGAAGTCGGCAAACACAGTGTAGTGGGGCCTACTTGTTTACGGTAAAATTCAATTGGCTCAATGTGTATAAATAGGAGAGATGTGATTCTTATCTGGAAACAGACTCACTCACTTGAATAGCAAATAGGAGAGAGAGAGAGAGATAGAGAGAGAGAGAGAGAGAGAGAGAGAGAGAACAGAAGGAGGAGAATACCTATTTTTGGGGTTATATCTTATACATCTTATATAGAGAAAGTTTTGGATGGGTTTTCTTCCCCTTGAGGGTTTCCGAGGATAAATATTGTTTCTATCATCTAATTGTGTTTCTTTTAGTGATTCTTCATAGGCTATTGTTGTGATTTTGAATTCAACACTAATGATATATAGTCTAGCATATGAAATCTTAACATGGTATCAAAGCTATCATGAATAATACATATTTCACAAGGTGAAACTCTCTCTCCTCCCTCTTTGAAAGAAATTAGGGTTTCTCCAAAATTTGGAATTTGGAATATGTGCTTGCATAGAAATTTGTGCTTCCCTCAAGTGCATCTATTAAGCCCATGATCGAATTTTTTGGGTGGATGAATATTCAAGAAAGCCAAACCCTAGTTTGGCTCTGAACCAGAAAACTGCAGAAAACCAAAAACCAAAAATTATGTAGAGCTACAACCTTGCAAGTAGAATCTAAGGGTGAAGATTTTGGATCCCCAGAAATCAGTTTGACCAAGCAACTCACCTTAGTCAAGTGCATCTATTGGTAATGTCAGCCTCCTAATTTGAGAAATTTAATTTTTTAGTGACCTACTGGACAAGATCACCCCAAGTACTAAGCTTGAGGACAAATTAGAAGGCATAGAAAACTTCCTAACTTGGAAGTATAGGATTGGTCTCATTCTAAAAGAGAATGGACCTGATAAGTACATCAAGGATGAGATTGCAGAGCCTAAATAAGATGAAGCTAAGGAGAAGCATGAACAATACCTAATCAAGGCAATGAAGATCATTGTTGATTCTATTAAGGATCTCTTAATCCCTCAAGTGTCATATAATAATACACCTAAGAAGATGTATGGTGCACTTCCGAGAATGTATGAGGGAAGGAACATCAACAAAAAGATGAACCTGAGTGTTGAGCTAAAGGGAACCAAGATGAGAAAAGGAGAATATATTCAAGATTACTTCATAAGGGTCTCTTAGTTCAGAGAATGTTAGCTAGAATATTTCACCTCTTGCGGACAAAAAGGTGTTCCACTGGTCTGAATGGTTCAGATCTAGAACAAATAGAAGACAGAGGTTGAAGACTCTCCCTAGACGCCATATATACATGGAATGTAATGCTTTGATAGTCACCCTGTGTACTTGCAATCAGCTCAACACAAAACAGATCAAAGCAACCATAATATAATCTACTAATCTATGTTAGTGACTAAGGAATCCAACAACATATATATGAAATCAAACATCAACAATATATGTGGGACAAAAATCAACTTGCATTAAAGAAATATGAAGAAGTTTACAACCAAGCCTTAGTGTTGACATGCATCTCCATGAAACCAAGCATTCGCATCCCCATAAGCTCTGACTCTAGCTATGTATATGCTCTCCAATGGTATGGACCAAGTGATCAATCCAACAGCATAACAATACCTTAAGAGTTCTCTCCCTCGACCATGGCCATAAGCTTGGATTTATAAGGCTAGATGGATAGCGTAGGTTGAGAGATTTGTGGGTGAGGTGGCCTCCAAGATCCTAGGATGGGGGATCTCGGGCTCAACAGACCCACAACAGTAGTGATAAGGGATATCTCAAGGATTATCATCTAGAAGCCTCGAGAAGCTTCTCTTTTTCCCTTTTTACCCAGGGTAGCGTATTTCTCCTTTAGTGACAGAGTTGTTTTGGTAATAACCGCTTATGGACTAAGGGCCATAAGTGGTGGCACCACTTGTGGGAAACAGAGTATGGGAGATGCGAACAAGGGTACCGTGTATGGATAAAGGGTCAAGTGTGGTGCTGGGAATTTGTATGAAAAGATTGACAAATGATATGAGTTTCCACTCTAGAAGCTGGGATCTAGGGAAAGTACGTATGTCAAATTTCTTATCACATGATGGTGGTAGGATTTTGGTATAACAGGATTCCCCCCGAAAGAATGAGTCTTAGAGGGATACGATAAATGAAAGCTTTGAGAGAACAAGTCGTTTCCATGAGGCGAAAATGTCGGCTTGATCGAAGCAAGTCATCAAGTAGGCATCTGCAGTACATCAGTATGTTGACTCATAGACACAAGCAACCAAACTCATGGCTGCAGACCAATACAAGGCAAATCCATGAGAGGAATAAAAAAGCATGGCTACTAGAATACAGCGTAGATCCATGTGATAGAGGACTCAAACTTGGACATAGCTACCAGACATACAATGTAGATCTATGTCATATAGATGCAAATTTGAGCATAGCCACGACCATACAAATGTGGATCCATGCTAGATATACAAAACTCCATCGCAACCTAGGAAAGCAATGAGTGCTTTAAACAAATACCCAGTGTCTTCATGTCATCTCCCACAAAGTACGATTCTATCCATGTGATTACAATGATTTGAAGTTGAACATGGTAGAAACCACTTGATTACCAGTCAATGATGTGAACCATTAACAAGTTGCGAGGGAGATCACCATTAATGTCAATGATCCCCAAGGTACTATAGTACAATATACTGAATGTGAATAGATATCCTGATGTTGGACACCTAGTTGATTATATCGATCAAAGGTCAATGATGTGAACCTATGTCGAGAGCGAGAGAATCTATCATTAAGGCATACAGATCTCAATGTACCAATCATTGTTTCTAAGACTATTTCTTGGATGATTAGCTGATGTCGAAGGGAAAATTCTTGTTGGAGGAGGGCCATGATGAGTCCCACATCGACGAAACAAAACTCAGAACATAATTCTGGAATGATGTGCACGTATTAGCCATATGATTGACTCAAAGATACTGACACAAAGAATGTGTGGATTGCAGAGGCAACACTTCTTCAGATCCCCTTTGAACATTGGGTGGCATGAGAAAAGACTTGGCAGCATGACTAGACGGGACAGACACACAATGCGACAGTGGACAATGCATTCTTTTGAAAGACTCAAAGGAGTGACATGACTCATGAAAGTGGGTCATCATGGAGATCAGCTGAATACCCAATTGACTGACATGATTGTGCAGACAAGTTCCATGTTCAAAGGTAACGAAAAACAATTACCATTATTTGCAAAATGATTTCCTTCCCATTTCCCCCATCATGATCGATGAGTGCCTCTTTTCGGTTTTACGAGTTCAAAGAGGGTAACAAACACTCGGTATAGCTTGTCAGAAGACAAGTCCATACTCATATGTTTTATGAACCTCAGAGAGGAGGGGTTCATTCTTAAAATGGGTCTCTCAATGTTTAATTTTAACGAGTCCACTGAAAGAAAACTCGGTATTGTTCATGTTTAGAGAGTTTGAACGAATAAGGAAGAAGAATCAAAAGGGTCCTTTTTCATATGATTTAGTCTCTAAGGCCCGAAAAAGTATAAAATCATACCTTAGAGAACTCTTCCAGTGATGATTGGCTGGAGTGTTCCTTTTTCGTAAATATTCCTATCCGAACCAAAAAAGAGATAATCTACCATTCAACGGACGACTCTTCAAATACTTTAACGAGCATGAATAAGACAAGATCGCTCGACAATATTTTCGTATTTAGGGAGCCTAAAAAGCATTTAAAGAGGACTCCATGAGACTTTTTCATGTTTGAATCCAGAGCACGAAAAAGTAATAAACTAAACTCAAACCACTTTTCATGTTTTAACCAGAGCACGAAAAATGAAAAGTAGGCTCAACACCATCTTACCGAGCTCGAAGATCAGTTGAAAGAATGCTCAGGGATTGGTTTCATTTTTACGCAAGCTTGAAACCAATGGGTAAACTATTCTTGAAAAATCCCATTAACATGATATACATAGGTTGGAATATTGCCCCCAGCATGATTGCCAGTGAAGCTTACCCCTAGCATGGTTACTAGCGGGTCCACATGCCCCCAAGATTTGTTTCATCCAACAATTGTTCTTCCATACACAACCTAAAAAAACTGGTTACTAATGTAAGAAAGTTCACCAGGGGGGTAGGAAGAACGAGAATCGGGCAGGTGAAAAGAAGGTTCAAGTTCTAACACTAAAGTGAAGACTCGACTCAAGGGAAGGGGATATGTTTAATTTTTACACAAGCTTGAAATAGAAGGTAACTATGCTTAGAAAATGATTTCATTTTTATGCAAGCTTGAAACCAAAAGGTAAACTATGCTTAAGAAAACCTACTTCATTTTTTAACTATCTTGAAATAGAACATGAACTATGCTCAAGAATGATTTCATTTTTATGCAAGCTTGAAACCAAAAGGTAAACTATGCTCGAGGAGATCCATTTGATTTTTTAATGAGATTGACATAGAATGGGAACTTTGCTCAGGGAAAAATGACATGATGGTCAGAACCTGACATGATGGTTATGTGCTATTTCATTTTTTAACGAGCTTGACATAGAATGGGAACTTTGCTCAGGGGAAAACTGACATGATGGTCAGGTGCTATTTCATTTTTTAACAAGCTTGACATAGAATGGGAACTTTGCTCAGGGGCATCTGTTTCATTTTGTAATGAGCTTGAAAAAGAATGGGAACTATGCTCATGACATGGTTTCAATTTTATGCACGCTTGAAACCAAAAGGGTAAACTATGCTTAAGGAGTGGTTTTATTTTTTAACGAGCTTGAAACCAAAAGTAAATTATGTTCTCAAACCTGCTCCTATCCAGCATGATATCCAGAGGTTGGTAGGTTTCCCCCATTTCATAAAACCTAATAGCTTATCTCCATTATGATGTCCATAGACTAGGGCCATGCCCCCCATTTTACCTATGATGGGAAGAAGCTAACTAGAAGAAGGGGAAGGAACCACAAGAACATGAAGCACATTTAGGGAAGTCTGATTACTAGGAGTAATGTGATGGTCAGGTGTAACAAAGTAAAGCTGATCCATGGTCACAATATTCCCATCATGGGGAAAATGCATAACTCTAAAGAGCGTGGACACAACATCCTTCATGGCATAAACATATACATGTCCGAGGAGCAGATTAAAATATAAAGGACCTTGGACCACCATAACATCAATACAGACAGTTTTCCCTCCTAATGTAATAGGAAAATAAGGAAGGGTCCCTAAAGGTGTAGTAGCTCCTCTATTAAAAGCCAGTATCTGATCGGTGGTGGGCCAAAGCTGAGGAGAACCTAAAGCTTGCCAAGCAGTTGAGGATAGAATACTAACAGAATCCCCTTTGTCAACAATAGTGTGAAGTATCCATTTAGCAGTAACATTCACAACTATCTGTAAAGGAACACTAGAATGAAGACAAGACTCTGTTAGGTTACTCCATTCAAAGGAAATAACCTCACTACTCACAGAGGGTTCTGTCGAAACAGACAAAATTTCCTCTTGTTGAGAACAATCAGAATGAAGCATAAAAACTTCGGTAGGTTTTGGTTCGTTCTCTATTGGAAGAGAAGAACAAGACGAAGATTTGGTCAAAACGACTACTTCAATCTTAACACTCTCTGATGAAAGAGCGGGATTGGGTGGAAATGACACCAACTCAATCACTTTAACTTCACTCTTCGAAGGAAGAGTGGGATCAACCATAGATAAATCTGAATTGACCACTTGGTCAACCAGTGGGGGATCGAGGGATAATTTACTATCACTTGTTGGAATCACCTGTTGATGATCAGTAATATTTTCCAACCAACACGAAGCTTCATCCATGCTTAGACAAAGAAAAGTATGATGCATAGCCTTGCATATCAAACAAGGATAGAATACTTTACCCTTACGACCTTTTACCAATGGGTCACTGGTTGAGGGAGTATCATCGACATGATGATCAAAGGTTGATGACACAGATGGTTTGGATCTTTTAGACCACTCTTCTTGTACATGGGAGATACCGGGACACTCCTTAAGAAGGTGGTCCCCCTTGCAAAGCTTACAAGGGAACTTGGGTTTTCTGAGTGTTCTCTTAGAATAAGCACCATCAAGGGCAGATGGTTGCTTCTTTTTCTCTTTCTTATCCTTCTTCTTTTGACCCTTCCCTTTCTTCTTCTTCTCATCCACATGACTACTAACCATAGAGCTTTGGTCAAGTGAAGAAGAAGAAAGAGATGAAGCCACTATCAGTGAAGAACGAGCAGGATTATGTTGATTAATGAGCTTGACAAAGAATGGGAACTATGCTCACGACATGGTTTAATTTTTATGCAAGCTTGAAACCAAAAGGGTAAAATATACTTAAGGAGTGGTTTTATTTTTTAACAAGCTCGAAACCAAGAGTAAACTATGCTCTCAGACCTGCTCCTATCCAACATGATATCCATAGGTTAGTAGGTTTCCCCCATTTCATAAAATCTAACAGCTTAGCTCCATTATGATGTCCATAGACTAGAGCCATGCCCCCCATTTTACCTATGATGGGAAGAAGCTAACTAGAAGAAGGGGAAGGAACCACAAGAACATGCGGCACATTTAGGGAAATTTGATTACCAGGAGTAATGCGATGGTCAGGTGTAACAAAGGAAAGCTGATCAATGGTCACAATCTTCCCATCATGGGGAAATGCATAACCCTAAAGAGTGTGGACACAACAGTCTTCATGGCATAAAAATAATCACGTCCAAGGAGTAGATTAAAATATAAAGGACCTTGGACCACCATAACATCAATACAGACAGTTGTTACCATAACAACTGATACAACAGAAGAACAAGAAAGAGATGAAGACACTATCGGTGAAGAAGGAGTGGGATTATGTTGATTAACGAGCTTGACATAGAATGGGAACTATGCTCGCGACATGGTTTCATTTTTATGAAATCTTGAAACCAAAAGGGTAAACTATGCTTAAGGAGTGGTTTTATTTTTTAACGAGCTTGAAACCAAAAGTAAACTATGCTCTCAAAATTGCTCCTATCCAACATGATATCCAGAGGTTGGTAGGTTTCCCCCATTTCATAAAAGCTAGCAGCTTATTTCCATTATGATGTCCATAGAGTAGAGCCATGCCCCCCATTTTACCTATGATGGGAAGAATCTAACTAGAAGAAAGGGAAGGAACCACAAGAACATGCAGCACATGTGGCACAATATATGTATCAGTTGTTCTGATATTCCCCAGCAGAGTCACTAGATTTGTTAGCTGGAATATTTCACCTCCTGCAGACAACAAGGTGTTCCACTGGTCTAAATGGTTCAGATCCAGAACAAATAGAGGACAAATCTTGAAGACTCTCCCTAGACACCGTAGATAAATGGAATGCAATGCTTTAATAGTCACCCTGTGTACCTGCAATCAGCTCAACACGAAACAAATCAAAGCAACTAAAATACAATCTACTAATCTATGTTAGTGACTAAGGAATCCAACAACATATATATGAAATCAAACATCAACAATATATGTGGGACAAAAATCAACTTGCATTAAAGAAATATGAATAAGTTTACAACCAAGCCTTAGTGTTGACATGCATCTCCATGAAACCAAGCATTCTTATCCCCATAAGCTCTGACTCTAGCTCTCTCTATGCTCTCCAATAGTATGGACCAAGTGATCAATCCAACAACATAACAATACCTTAAGAGTTCTCTCCCTCAAACATGGCCATAAGCTTGTATTTATAAGGCTAGATGGATAGTGTAGGTTGAGAGATTTGTGGGCGAGGTGGCCTCCAAGATCCTAGGATGGGGGATCTCGAGCTCAACAGACCCACAGTAGTAGGGATAAGGGATATCTCAAGGCTTATCATCTAGAAGCCTCGAGAAGCTTCTCTTTTTCCCTTTTTACCCAAGGTGCCACGTTTCTCCTTTAGTGACAAAGCAGTTCTGGTAATAACCACTTATGGACTAAGGGCCATAAGTGGTGGCACCACTTGTGGGCAATAGAGTATGGGTGGTGCGAACAAGGGTACCACGTATGGATAAAGGGTCAAGTGCTGTACTGGGAATTTGTATAAAAAGATTGACAAATGATATGAATTTCCACTCCAGAAGCTGGGATCCAGGGCAAGTAGGTATGTCAAATGTCTTATCACATGATGGTGATAGGATTTTGGTATAAAAAAGAACAAATAAGTGATATTGGAGATACCCTTAATGAAAATGAACTTGTTATGACTACTCTCAGTGGTCTCACTAGACCTTGGGACTCATTCATACAAACCCTATGTGCTAGAAAAGAAGGTATGAAGTTTGAAATAGTGTGGGAAGATTGCATACAACAAGAAGCTAGAGTAGCCAACATAGAAGATCTACTTAGAGAATATGATCAATCTCTAGCCACCCATACTAAAGGAAGAAAGAAATCAAACTTCAATAAGAGTAATCATAAACTTTCAAAGAAGAAGTTTCAAAAGAATAAGAAGGATTACTCAAAGTACCAATGCTACAATTGTCATAAGATAGGGCACATAACTAGAGAGTGTCCATCACGAAATAATAAGAAAAACAATAAGAGACATCATGTTCATCTAGCTGAAGATGAGAATGAAAAAGAAGAAATACCTCAAAAGGGACTAACTATAGGTGAATATGTACAAGAATATGTGTTATTCTCTACACTCTCTGGGTCTATAACACTTGGAGAATATAGATGGCGTATTGATAGTGGTGCCTTAAAGCACATGACAAGGAAGAAGAAAACTCTATCAATACTGAAAGAAAATAAATATTCCCATAAGTTATCATTGGTAGATGACTATTAATATCCCATCAAAAGTATTGGTGAATAAATCTACAAGATTGACTCTAGGACTTCGATGAAGATGAAGGAAGTACGGTATGTGCCAGGTTTGAAAAATAACTTACTTTAAATCTCTACTCCAAATAAGAAAGGATATAAAGTTTCTTTTATAGATGAACAAGTACTTATTTGTTCCAAAGGAAAGACACTTGAAGATGTTTTGTTCATTGGATAAGAAGAAGGAGGCATTAAAGGAAATTTCAATTTAAAATGGGCCTTCCAAAAATAATACAAATTCCATGTCATCATGTATTAGCTAATCAAAATGCTTTAAAATTCAAAAATGAAGCACCTCTTAAACAATTTTTTAATATAAATTTGGGGATAGGTATCATAAAAAAACTACTTTTTGTGTTCGTATTTTCGACATATATCCCTATGTTTTTACTCAAATTTTGATCGAGAGAGGTCGTTGGATGTAGAATTAAATTCTGCATCCAACGAGTACCCACTCGGCATACTTTTGATGAGCCCTGCTACCCCAAAAACAAGAAATAAGTGAAAAAATGTGATGATGACATCATCATCATCTTTTTTCAGTTATTTCTTGTTTTTGGGGTAGCGGGGCCCATCAAAAGTAAGCTGACTGGGTACTCGTTGGATGCAGAATTTAATTCCGCATCCAATGAGCTCTCATGATCGAAATTTGAGTAAAAACACAGAGAGATATGTCGAAAATACAAACAAAAAATAGTTTTTTCTTTTCTTCCTCCAAAATTAATAAATATTATTTTATTATTTTAACTATTATTTTATTAATTTTCCTTAGGAGGCCCATTTTGAGTTTAAATTTCCTCTAATGACTATACAAGCTCAAAGCAAATCTAGAGACAACCCTTGTCCATGAGATTACCAACTCAAGTGAACCATGGAATAGGAGATTTTCTCACATCAACTACAAATAATTTTCCTATGTGAGCAAGGTGGTTACAGGGTTACCAGATCTGAATATCCAACACGAGGGAACTTGCGAAGGATGTGCAAGAGGAAATAACATCAAGAATCCCTTTTCTAAAAGTGAAACAAAGACTAAATATACGTTGGAACTAATTCATTCTGATGGATGTGGTTCTATTCCCACCTTATCCTTCAGTGGATATGAGTATTATGTCACATTTATTGATGATTATTCAAGAAATAATTGGATATAGTTCTTGAATAATAAGAATGAAGTGTTCAAGAAATTCAAGGAATTCAAAGGCTTGATAGAGAGCCACTGAGAAAAGAGAATCAAGACACTAATATCATATAATGGTGGAGAACACACTTCAAAGGAATTTGAAGCATTTTGTAAGGAGGTAGGAATCAAGAGGGAACTAACCACTCCCTATAATCCCCAATATAGTGGTGTTGCAGAAAGAAAGAATAGAACTATCATTGAAGTAGTGAAGACCACGATTCATGACAAAGACCTCCATATGCACCTATGGGCTGAAGAAACAAGAACAACCATATATGTGCAAAATAGATTATCTCACGGTGCTCTTGGATTCAAGAATCCTGAATAAATGTATACAGGAAAGAAACATAAAGTGAGCCATATCAAGATATTTGGTTTCCCAGTATATGTACATATTCTGAAAGAGAAGAGAACCAAATCGGATCCTTCTGGAAGGAAGGGAATATTTGTTGGATACTGTGAAGTCTCCAAAGCCTTCAAGATATACATCTCAGGATTCCATCATATCAATATTAGTGGGGATGTAACATTTGATGAAGAGACAACTCTTAAAAAATATAGAAGGTGTCATCTTGAAGAAGTACATGAAGAGGATGTACCTCCGAGAATGGTAGAAGTTGAACCCTCTCCTGAAATAGTAGCATATGAATATCATGACATGCTAGAACCTTAGGAGCCCCCTACTATGGATATCTCTCGAAAGAGAAAACCTACTTGGGTAAGAGAAATATATGGATCTCCAAAAGGTTTCACATTAACCAACAAAATATCAAATCCATATTCTAGTTATGTAGCTTTGATGTGTGACCTTGTAAATCAAGAACCCACTAGCTATGAGGAAGATGCATAGAAGAAAGAATGGGTTGAATCAATGACAAAAGAATACCAGTCGATCATGAAGAATGATGTTTGGAATATAGTTCCCAAACCAAAAAAAAAGTGTCGTATATTCGAAATGGATCTACAAGATAAAACATGTTGCTGATGAAAGTATTGAAAAGTAAAAATCAATATCTTTGGCTATAGGATTCTCTCGGAAAGAGGGGATCGATTATGAAGATACATTTTCTCCAACAGAAAGGTACACTTCCATTAGTACCATCATGGCATTTGCTTCCATGATTAAATGGGACTTACACCAGATGGATGTAAAGACAACCTTCCTTAACGGTGTGATTCAGGAAGAGGTTTACATTGAACAACTACAAGGATTTGAAGTCGAAGACAAAGTGACTCATGTATGCAAGTTGAAAAAGGAACTATATGGACTCAAGCAAGCCCCTAGATATTGGTATGGTAGAATAGATAGCGTATTGACAAGCATGGGCTTTACCAAGAGTAAAGTTGATCCTAACCTTTACATGTAGATTATGGATGATGAACTTGTCATACTATTATTGTATCTGGATGCTCTATTTATGACAGGAAATGAGAAATGGATCACAAATTGCAAGAAGAATCTAGCACAAGAATTCAAGATGCAATATCTTAGATTGATGCATTATTTCCTAGGGCTGGAAGTGTGGCAGAGCCAAGAAGGAATCTTTTTGAATCAGGGAAAGTATGTAGTAGAAATATTGAAAAGATTTGATAAGTTGGATTGTAAGTCCATGGACACCAACCTAAAGTTGTTGTTTGATGAGACATCAGAATTAGTCGACATGACTGGATACCAACATATTATTGGGTCATTAATGTATCTAATGAACACAATTCCATATATATGCTTTGTTGTGCACACCTTGAGTCAGTATCTAGTTAAACCTAGACAGGTTCACCTGATAGCTGCAAAGCATGTAATGAGGTACCTAAAAGGTATGATTGATTTGGGACTTTAAAATGGGAGAGATCATGACTAAAAACTATATGGATATACGGATTCATATTGGGAAGCAAGTGTTGCAGACAAGGAGAGAACCTCAGGTGGATGTTATTGTTTGGGATCCACCATGATCTCATGGTTTAGTAATAAAACTTCAAGTGTTTCTATTAGTACAGCTGAAGCAAAGTAAATTGCAGCCTGCTCTACTTGTTGTGAAGTGATATGGCTTCAAAAGCTGATGTCAGGATTATTTGACATGGATTTGGACACCACAGTGATTCTCTGTGAAAACCAGAGTTTTATAAAGATGACAGAGAACCCGTTGTTCCATGACAAAACGAAGCACATAGAAATCTGATATTTTTATATAAGGTATATGGTACAAAAGGGAGCTATCAAGCTCTAGTATGTGATTACCGATGAGAAAGCTCTTGACGTACTAACCAATCCTTTATCTTGAGTAAATTTTGAATATTTACAGGACAAGATTGGCGTATTTCAAAAATACTTTCCTCGCAAGGAGGAATAGTGATGGAGCTATCGATGATGAAGATATGGACCTTCTTTGAAAAGGAAGATCAGGTCGAAGACATGAACCCTCCTTAGACAAAGGGGGAGAAGGTTGATAATATGAAACTTCCCAGGAAAGGGGGAGTAATGATGATACTGACATCAATGATGGATGACAGTGATGATGAAGGTCCGAAATTCACTTTTGGATGATAGTATCCTCTCTTGAGGATGGAAGGAATAATACTTTATTCATGATAGTGGTCCTTACTAAGGATGGCCCTGCAAATGTTACTCTCGCATGGAGAGTACCCATATTCATTTGTGGATACCGTAGAATAACAATCACTTAGAAGTGGTCCTAAACTCAGTGGTAAGGATCCTTTACGATGATTCCTCACAGATGACATGACTGGCATTTTGTATGTAGTCAATATCTGCTCTATAAAAAATACTCTTATATGGAGAGTATGCCTACATTCATATGTAGATACCATAGAATAACACTCACTTGGAGTGGTCCTAAACTTAGTGGTATGGATCCTCTATGATGAGTCCTCATGGACATCATAGTATAACACTCACTTGGGAGTGGTCCTAACCTAAGTGGTAAGGATGCTCTACGATGAGGGACAACATTTTGTATGTAGTCTAGATCTACTTTCTAGAAAAATACTCCTGCTAGGAAGAGTATGCCTAAATTTAAGTGTATATACCATAGTATAACACTCAATTAGGAGTGTTCCTAGCCTTAGTGGTATGGATGGTCTATGATGAGTCCCCACGGACGATAGGGACTTCATTGGGTGCGGTCGAGATCTACATTTAGTTGTAGATGATTCAACTGATTGATTTCATGGATCAAGATAATGGAGGATTGCATCGTCCTTGGAATCATGTCCTAAAGTGATAGGCATTGATCATTCTACAAAGAGATCATGTGTACTACAGGTAGCGAGGTGGAAAAGGATCAAGTAGATCAAAGTGCAGTTTCAAAGGATAAAGAAGATCAAAGTACTAGTGAAAATGATCGAAATGATCGAAGTGTTGATGCTATGAAGGAGAAAGAAGATAAAAGTACTACTTAAAAAGTATCAAAATCATAGAAGTGTTGCTGCAACGAAGGATCAATAATATCATATTACTTATACAAAGGATCAAAGATCAAAGCATTGCTACAAAGGATCAAGAATATTAAAATTACTGCAAAGGATCAGAAGATTGAAGTGCTTCTACAAAGAGAACCTTTAGGAACCCCTCAGGCAAACTAGGAATCCCCCACAAACGCACTGAAAAAAAGAGTCCCTACCTCCCTTACATTCAAGGCGTCACGGATAAGATTTCCAAAATCTTAAAAAAGAAGGAAATTCTTACTTCCTTTAAACCCCTAGAAACCATAAGGCAAAAAATGAGGACTGTTAAAGACAAGGTTGATGAGCATCAGCTTAAAGGTGTCTATAAGGTCACATGTTCGTGTGGCCTTAACTACATTGGGGAAACCGGTAGGTCACTCAAAGTTAGGTTAAAGGAACATGGAGCCCACATCCGCAACCAACGTGTCCGCACCTCTGCCTTGGCAGAACACTCGGAGAAGTCTAAACACCACATATGTCTTGAAGATTCTTCATTTCTTGCAAAAGAAAACCACTACTTTAAATGAAGATTCAGAGAAGCCCTTGAAATTATAAAACACCCTAAAAACCTTAATAGGGATGGTGGGTTTGAAGTTAGCAGGAATTGGATCCCCCTTATCAAAGGTCAAAACAAGTCTGAACTGTCTAGGTTATAACCTGTCGCAGATAACTAAATAAATAAAATAACCCTAAAAAAAAAACCCAAATATTAACAAAACCCTAATTTTTTAATTAATTAGTGAACCCTTAATTCCCTTTTTAAATAACAAACCATAATTCAATTAATTTAAACAATCTAATTTCTTAATTGAAAAACTTAGCACCTTGTTAAAAAACCATAGTATAGTTTTAGAAATATCCCTATTTTCAACTTTAACTATTCCTTTAGATAATTTTTTAAACTTAAATAAAAATTTAAAATATTTAAATAACTTTAATATTAATTAATACCAAAGCTTTGTTAGTTTTAGATCAACACCTTATTTTTAAAAACTTTAATAAATTCTAAACTTCAATTTAAAAATTTAAAAACTTTAGTAAATTCTAAACTTTAATTTTAAAACTTAAAAATAAATAAAAATAAAAATAAAAATTTAATATTACTTTAAACCTTAAACTTTAATATTTTAACTTTAATGAAATAAAAATCTTTAAAATCTTATATTAATTAATAAAAATTAATTAAAATTAATTAAAAATATTTTAATTAAAAAATTATAATTTATAAATTATAAATACTCTACTTATACCTAAGACTAGTCGGCTTCTTTTAAATTGATATCCTTATGAACCGAAGCCTATTTATTCTTCAGAGCTGCAGCTTACCCATCCAAATTGACTACTTGTCCTGATGATGGTTCCCGATTCAGAATCGAAACGTCGACTAAAAATGTCTACAGCGGAATTTCCGAAAAAACCCTATTCTAACATATCTCACCGCAGAAACCTACAAAATGAAATATCATCATCATGCTGCATTCGAGGTGAAACTACTACTTTTTCAATTTTTTGCACTTAACTATTGTCTGCCTGAATGGTTATTGAAATCATAGGGATAGATAAATGTAAGTAAGCTTACTTACTTCTATTTTTATGCATATGTTTGAATGAGCTAATACCTGTATTCTAAATAATATTATTTGCATGCTGTATCATCTACTTCTCATATGTATCTTCAGATTTAATGGTTCTGTTTGCAGGATTTGTTATGTAGCTTGCAGGTTTGTCGTGTTTGGAAGATATATGGTTCAGGTTTGATTCCATTGGTTTCCAACAGATATTGCTAAGATCGTGCCCCTTGGTGCTTCACTACCAAGTTTCCTTTGTAGATATGCTTCAACAACAAGCACTTCTCTTCCCCTTTTCCTCTTTTAAAAATCTTAAATTTTCTTCAAACTGGTTACTACTAAGGTTTCTTATTGCTCAGATCTATCTCATTAATAAAATTACACATATATCTAGTTAGTAAGATCCCTTCCTATGTCTATATCTTAGTTTTTTTTCGCATATAAATTTACATTTTAAGAGATCTAGCTGAAATTACCATATTGTCGCAAGCATTTCAATGAAAATTCGTAGCTTGCTGTTAAGGTAATTTCATTTGATGTATGTTAAAATTTCATATTATGCAATAAAATTGCACATCTTATTGGCTTCCCAAGAGGCAAGCCAAGATCCCAAGGAAAGCCTGCTTTCCTTGGTTCCTGTTTTCCCCTTTTAACTAGTTTTCAACTTACCTTTTTTGGTTAAAAGTGAGCTGACCCAAAGGTAATTTCAGAGTTATTTTGGGAATATTTCAGTCTAATATGATTGCTTTTTTATAGCAGGTTTTACAGAAAATAAAGGAATCTTCTGTTCGGAAGTGGCCTCAAGAGCGTTCAAATCCCCCCAGGGGTCTCCCATTTGACTAAAACCTTTAATTTTCACACTTTGTAAGCTCTTGATTTCACTCCATATAAGGATCAAGAGGAATTATATCAGTTCTCTGATATTTTAACCGCTGTTAATAAAAATAATTTTTGAATAGGCTCTTTCGATCCCATTCCCCATCCCCCCTGGGGGGATTTGCGTCCGTGTCCCTTTTTCGCTTTTTCGTTCATCTTTTTTAAATATAGAATAGTTCTAATATGCAGGGTAGTATTCTTTAATTCATTATTAGTTTCAGATTCCATATTTGATATTTCAAAGTAATCTCAATACTTACCCCATGACTTCCCGATTGACCCGAAAGGGGAAAGAGATTCATGGTAGGACTAATTAGAAAACTGAAATTGTGTATATGTTTCCTTTTCTGTCATTTGTTTTTCAGGTATTATAAAATTAAACCCTCCTTGATTCCCCGATTGAGATCCACTTGGATCGAAAGAGGTTCCTGGAGGGTTTTCTTTTAAACAAGAACACCCATTGTAAAATTTACTAAAATTGACAAGACTCAGGTGTGTATGCTCTGCACTTGGATGCGGTTCATCCAATTAGTCAAGATGTATCAAAAGCACTTGAGTGAATAGTATAATTAGGACTCACTCTCCCAAATTAACAAACCAACTAGTCAAAATCCAACACCTAGATCAAACCATCACGATGGCAAAATACCCAAAGGAAGCAGGAACTTCTGAAAAGTGACCTCGGGGCACCAATCTTTGTCACACCCTAATGGGTGCATTATGAACAATAGCCCCATAGATTCCATTTCAAACCACATTTTCCTTGCGGGTGGCCGTGAAGGTTTAGTTTTGGACATACTACAAGTACTCTCGGGTATATCTGGATTCCACCCCTTCGCCTAATTTTAATCAACTCACACTTCAAATTTAACTTAAAATGTACCAAGAGGAAATCACAAAACATTCACTCCAAGCACATGCAAGTACATTGATTCTAATTTTTGACTCCATTCTAAGGCACTGGTTATTTTCTTGCTTTATATATATATTGTGTCTCAGCATTATGCTTTCGTGTGTTCATTTTTGTATCTTGTCATCTTTGATTGTCTATAGTTAAATTTCAAACCCCTAAGTAACTCATTTAGTTTAACATCACCACACTAAGTAATTATCCTTAGTAACTTAATAGGGTCTACCCCCCTTGGCTTCGTTAGGAGTTGAGCCTAAATGGAGGAGTCAAGAACAAGGTGACAACCTTGACTCGAGACTTGCCCCCAAGGACACACCGAGTGGATTGAAGATTTCTACCACGTGACCCAGGTGTGTGAAAGGTGTCAGCATTTTTTGGCGCTGTTGCCGAGGATAAATCTTTTTATTCCTGAGTATGACTTAGTTTAACTTTTTTCTAAACAACTAAAAAGATAGAAACTTTTGATTGATCTGGTCTTTAAAAAACATAAAAATTAAAACTCGATCCATCTGGCGACTCCACTGTCTAACATCCCTTCAAGAATTTCTACCCGAAGAAACCACCGACAATTATTCAATCCTCTCCCTGATCCCGAAAGGTTTATTAGGGAAATATTGAATAGGCATACTTCTCGTAGAAACCTTGAAAATTTAGGAGACCAATCCCTCTCAGATATCCATCACATATTTGTACAGAGTCATACCTTCCAATCTCAAGAAATGACAGTATTTTACAAACCCCTTGAATTTTCTCAGATAGAAGGTGCTCCTCATGAAATTTCGAATGATGTTATTAAGAAGCTCCCCATATTCAGGGGAAATAATGCCATCACTGCTAAGACTCACCTCCGAAAGTTTGAAAAGCACCTGGTTAGTTACTTCAATAATGCTGCCTCTAACCATGAAGATGTCAAAATGAAGCTCTTTGCTTTATCCTTAGCGGATGATGCTGCGGAGTGGTACGCCGACCTTGGTGATGATTCATATAAAACTCTTAGTGAATTCCTAGAGGGTTTTAAGAATAAATGGGGGGGAAATAAAGAACCAAGACATCTGCTTGCTGCCCTTCATAATATAAAGAAGATGGAAAATGAAACCATTGATGAATTTAATACTAAGTTCAGGCATGTGGTTGCAGACCTCCCTAGAGAAATCAAGCCAAGGGATGCCTCCATCCTCGTATCTTACATCAAGGATTTCACTGGTGATTTGAGGTACCAGTTAAGGGACAAAGATCCGACCAATCTAAAAACTGCTCAGGATTTGGCTGAGAAAATAGAAAATAATATGCAATCTTTAGGTAAATCCAACATTCCAGGTTACACTAGGGGAAACACTTCATACAACAAAGAGAAGGGAAAATACGTTGAATTAGAGGAAAAGGAAACCTCTAAAGACCCCATGGAAAAGGTAACTAGCCTGATAGAAAAAAATGTTACTAGTTTGAACCAACTCATGGCAAGTCAATCTGTACAATTGAATAATATTCAGAACAGAATAAGGGGTGGCAGGCACAGGGGGGATTCTCTTGAATCCCGGAGGATATGTAGAAAAAACCTTCACGTGGGGGATAGGTAACATAACCAACAATGAAGCTGAGTGGCTGGCTCTTATCCAGGGCCTTCATCTACTGAATACTACGAAGATTCGCAAGGCCTTGATTTTTGGGGATTTCAGGCATGTCATCTACAAATTGATCAATGGATATCCTATTGGAGCTGTCAAATGTCGATGCCTATTTGAAAAATCCAAGCTTCTCATGTCTAGTTACTATGAGGCTTTCCATATCCTTCAGCATAATAATTCAGCTGCTGACAGTCTAGCTAATGTGGGAGCCTCTCTCCCATAAGGTCATTACATCCAGGATGGAAACCATCCCATCCTCAAATTCATTCCTTAAATGCGGTGTTGGAAGCTCCCTTTCCGACCTATCAATAACAAAAATCCTCTACTAAAGAATTTACCCCTCCTCCATTTCAATAAAAGTCACCTATCCCCCCCCCCCCCTTCCCCCCCCCTTTTCTTCCCCCCCCTCCCCCCTTTCTCCACCCCCCTCTCCTTTCCATCTTCCCCCTCCCCGTTCTTCTTCACCTCTCTCTGCATCACCTCCTCCCAGCTGGCCTCCATTCCCTCCACGACGGCTTCATGCATTTACTCCTCCGTCCTGTCAGCTCTTCTCCCTCGGCCACGTGGTCTCCCTCCTGTCCTCTCAACTTCTCGAGTTCAGCAGGCATTAAGATCTTCAGGCCTTTGATTAAATGTTATTGTCCCTCACATGCTTGCTCGATTGCTGCCCTTTTCCTTATGTTGTCTCCTCGCAACACCATGCATTTCTCCTCTGCTCCGGACCTCTCTGGTTCTCCTAAAGCAGTGCGCATCATCTTGAGTGTGGTGACAGGTATTGAAGGAGGGAGGTTACAGGGAATCCCATGGAAAAACCTCCCTCTCACTCATTCTTTTGTGAAGGAGAGGCTTTCTCTCGCTGCCTTCACCAATTGCCATTGCAATTTCCCCTCTGCGTCTTAGTCTACAGGCCCGGGTTTGGGTTTAAAGTCTGTGCATTTTGGTAGTTTCAGACGAGTCTTGGGTTGTCTCTGCACTTGGTGGCAGGAGGGTGCTATGGGAACACTGACTTACACTGAAAGGAACAGAGGTATTGTGTTGCAGCATGAGCTTGCTGTTCTGAGTCATCTTCTCAATTTTCCCTTGGCTGAAACTCCAGACTGTGTCCTTGCTGCTCGTCCCTTACACAGCCAGTTTGCTTGCATTGAGATCTCTGTGGAAGCTGGAAGAATGGCTCAAGATGGAGATAACGCGGGAATAATGGATATTAAGAAGAATCTGTGGCACTTGTACAAGATGGTTGCAATTGGAGTCATGGACAACAAAGAAATAGCTCAGGAAATCAAAAGCATGGGAGAAATTGTAAGTTATACTTCATTGCAAATCAGTAACCATGACTCCTGGATTGATGACAATGAAAGTAACATGCGAGAGATGATGGGGAAAGTCGACAGGATCCAGGAAGATCTTGAACGCTTGATCACCATGAATCAGGGAAGCAGAGTGAATGGAGCAACCGTAGAAGTGGAGCACCCAATGGAGGAAGAATCAGTAGTGCAGCTG
>LPNX011195719.1:41415-63539 GCA_001517045.1 Pseudotsuga menziesii | reverse complement strand
ATTATTTTTATTCCTTTTCTTCCCTTTTGGGGATTTTTTCTATTTTTAGAGGAATTTTGGTTATTTTTGGAGGAAAAGGGGGTTTTTTGGCCTTTTGGAGCCTTTTTAGATGGTTTTATGGCCTTTTGGAGCCTTTTTAGATGGTTTTATGGCCTTTTGGAGGCATTTTAGGCCTTTTGGAGGCTTTTTAGTGGGATTTTCAGGGAAATATGGTAGGCAAATGGACGAATGAGCCATGAAATGGGGTAGATGAGGTAGTTAACCATTTTTGAGTGTTAACAGCAGCCCAAACACTTCAGAGGCAACCCTTAGTCTTCTCTTTTTATGGATATATGTTTTCCTGTCTCTTCTTATGTAAACAATATAGAAGGTTATATACTACCCGAGACATCAGCTACTTTGGTAGAGTTTTGTATGCAGTTTTTTTGAGAACTCTTAGGTTAAGCCTACTGTGCACCAATTTTGACTTACAGGATTACCTTTCCATGCTACTGTTGTAATGAATGGCTGTGCACAGCCTATTTTATAAAATCCTTTTTTAGTTTTTGTTAAAAAAAATATTCAGAACAGAATAATCACAATGGAAAGAAATAATGGACCTAGGAATTTCCAGCCTAACCAGAATTAGGTGTATCAAAAGAAGGCTCCTCAACAAGAACCTAGGATTCCAAACCAGTTAGACTCAACTAACCTTGTAGAAGAAGTCATTCCATGGTGTAGACCTTGTGATCAATTCCACCAAGAAATAACTTGTTATATAGAAAACCAGGTTATAGAACATGTAATGGCCAAGGTCAGTAATCAGGAAACAACATCAGGCGAGTCTGATCATGTGTACATGGTAGGAGGAACCTATCATTTATCAAACCAGCATTGGCAGCAGACCACAGATTATAGTTACGAGAAGGATCTCCTTTCCAACTTTTACAGTGTAATGCCTTCTCCAGAAGCAATTAAGGAAATGAAGGAGGCTAGGTTAAAGGGAGCAGTATATCAAAGAAGAGAGAAGCCATCATCGTCTAAACAGTACAAGCCAAAGGTAATTTCTCCTCCCCTCCCAGATCCTCCTATTGTCCCTGAATCAAATATTGATATGGGAGAATGGATAAGTAGTGCTAAGATTCATGTTTATGCAACTAATGTCCTTATAATTCCTGGTCAAAAAGAAAAGTTGTTGAAAGCCTTAGAGGATAGTCAAAGTAAAGCTCATAATATTATCAAAGAGGATCCTCTTCCTAATAGCAATGCTATATTTGAAGCTGAACATATTGAACCTATAGATATGCCTATAGTCCTCAACAGTGTTGATCCGAGAAGAGAAGACCACCCGCCTTTTTATGTCTCCCTCTTAGTTGATAAACTTCTCCTTCATAACTGCATGTTAGATTCAGGTGCTTCATCAAATGCCATGACAAGAAAAGCAATGGAGCAGCTAAATCTAAGGGTCACCCGACCCTACCACAATGTTTGTGCCATGGATGCAAGAGAAGTTGAAGTGGTAGGTATAATCTTAAATTTACAGGTTAATTTGGCTAAGTATCCTGATATCGACATGTCGATGGATGTGGTGGTGATAGATGTTCCAGATAATTGGGGTATGTTGTTATCCAGAAAATGGGCCACAACTCTTGGTGGGCACATTCAAATGGATTGCACATATGCTACTATACCTGCATCAAAGAACACTAGGGTGATTCTCCATAGAGAAAAGCTGAGGGAACGACATGTAAAAAACCCTAAGAATCCCGGAAATGAATTTGTTCATTTCACTGATAACTTTGGAAACTATGCTATTTTGTCAAATTTCATGGCCCCTATTAAGGAAAACATTAAAAATGAAAAAATCGATGAAGTTTGGCAAATGTACTTTGATGGGGCTTATTCCAAAACCGGAAAGGGTGCGGGCATCATGATCATCTCTCCTTCAGATAAAATCTACAATTTTGCGTTTAGGTTAGAGTTTGAAGCATCAAACAATGTAGTCGAGTATGAGGCAATGCTCCTAGGGTTAGAAACTGCTAAAGATATGGGGATAAAGATGTTGAACATAAAGGGTGATTCAGATCTAGTTGTCCTCCAAATTAAGAATCAGTATCAATGCAAAAATGACAAACTAAGAAAGTATATAAATGCCACATGGGACACTATGGAATGGTTCGATGCACTTAACATTCAAAAGGTCCATATGGAAATGAATGGGTTAGCAGATAAATTGGTAGTAGCAGCATCCACCCTCCAGCCATCGGATGAAATGATTAATCGGAATGGAAAGATGGAAATTAATTTCATACCTTCAATACCAGATAATACAGACCATTGGCAGGTGTTCAAATATGATGAGCAACTCTTGAGATTCATCCATAATCTACAAGAGTTTGAAGGTTGCAAGATCAGTTATCAGCAAGAAGGTAGAGAGTATGAGGAGTGCGAGGATAATTAAAGGAATCACATCCCGAGTAGCCTTATAGCTTTAGAGAATCTTTTCGATCAACAGGATCATCATAAAAAAACAAAAAGAAGAAATAAAAATTGGGAATTATATGGAAATAAACATAGGAACTGACAAGGATCCCAAGTTAATAAAAATTGGAAAGGGTACTTCGGAAAAGGAAAGGAACAATTTGATCAACTTAATCAAAGAGTATAGAGATGTGTTGGCTTTTAGTTATGATGAGATTAAATCCTATAGGGAGGATGTGTTTCAACACACCATTCCCCTCATAGAAGAAGCTAAGGAGGTCAAACCTTTCCGACAAAAACTTAGGTGAATAAATCCTAAGCTGGCCCCCATTGTGCAGAAGGAACTTCAAAAGATGTTAGCGGCAGGGATTATAACACCTACAAGACATTCATCTTGGTGCTCCAACTTAGTTGTTGTCAGAAAAAAGAATGGGTCAATTAGAATATGTATAGATTTTATAAATCTGAATACATCATGCCTCAAAGATAATTACCCATTACCCGACATGGAAACATTGCTTCAAAGAGTAACAAGATCAGGAATGATGTCCATGTTGGATGGCTTTTCCAGTTATAACCAAGTGTTGGTAAATAAGGAGGATCAACATAAGACTACATTCACCACACCTTGCAGTACCTATAAATTTCTAAGAATTCCTTTTGGCTTATTGAATGACGCTGCCACCTTCCAAAGAGCCATGGATTTTGCCTTCAAATAACTTATAGGAAAAATAATCAAAATATATCAGGATGAATTAACTATTTTTTTAAAGGAAAGATCTAACCACATAAGTCATCTTAGGCAGGTTTTTAAAAGATGTCAGAAATATGGTATTTCCTTGAATCCTGCCAAGTCAATCTTTTGAATTGATGAAGGCAAGTTGTTGGGGCACATAATTTTTAAGGATGGTGTCAAGGTTGATCCTGAGAGAGTTGAAGCCATTAAGAAAGTCCCCTTGCCTCAAAATCTAAAATATCTCCAGTCTTTTAGTGGTCAAATCAATTTCACAATAAGATTCATCCCAAACTTAGCAGAATTAATGAAACCTCTACAAAAATTATTAAAGAAAGATGCTAAGTTTGAGTGGACGGATGAAGGGAAAGTTGCATTCAGGTCTATCAAAAATTCCATATCCATTTCCTCAGTATTGATTAGTCCATACTATTCCAAAGATTTCCAGATATTTTCCTTTGCCTCAGAAGACACCATTGTCAGTGTTTTGCTTCAAAAGAATAAGGAGGGATAAGAGAAACCTATAGCCTTTATGAGTAGAGCCTTACAAAATTCAAAGTTGAAGTATACCACGATGGAGAAATAGGCCTATGCTTTTGTCAAGTCCATTAAACATTTTAGAACTTATATAGGTTACTCCAAAATCATTGGATATGTACCCCATGCAGCTGTCAAGGATATCATGTCTCAACAGGATTGTCTAGGAATTAGGGGTAAGTGGGTTTCAAAGATTCAAGAATATGATTTGGAGATAAAACCTACTAAATTAATTAAGGGACAGGGTCTTGCAAAGATGTTGACCCAGGGAAATGAAAAGGCCTTAGGAATAATCTTCCAGAGCAGCAATTCAGAGCAAAGTGTATCAGACGAGCTTCAGAGATTAGAGCAACACCCTTGGTACACCGACATCATATTTTTCCTCTGCAACCTTACATGCCCCGATCACTTACTTGGCCATAAAAGAAGATCATTAAGGTTAAAGGAAACTAAGTATTGTTTGACAAAAAATGCTTTGGGATGGAGAAACCCTGATGGTTTAACACTTAGATGTGTCGATGAACCTGAGTCCAAGAAACTCATGGTTGAGTTCCATTCAGGATTTTGTGGTGGACATTTTGCAGCAAAAAAAACCACCCACAAAATCCTTAGAGCAGGCTATTATTGGCCAAACCTATTTTCAGATGTGCACAGGGATGTCATAGTTTGCCCCCAGTGTCAGTTATTCACCGGAAAGCAACAAATGAAAGCCTTGCCTCTAAATCCAATAGTATTCCAAGCCCCTCTCCAGCAGTGGGGGCTTGACTTCATCGGTAAGTTCAAATATAACTCGAGCAATGGTTATTCTTGGATTCTTACCACCACTGATTATTTTACCAAGTGGGTAGAGGTGATACCCACCAAGAAGGCAACCGATGCTATAGTCATGGATTTCTTAGAAGATAAGATTATCACAAGATTCATTGTGCCAGCTAGAATCATCACAGATAATGGCCCATGCTTTGTTTCTTTCGATATGTCATCTTTCTGTTTCAAGTACGGCATTATCCTATCCCACTCATCAAATTACTATCCCCAAGGAAATGTTCTAGCGGAATCAAGTAACAAGAACTTAATGACCATAATAAAAAAAATTGTGGGCGACAATAAGAAGGCTTGGGATAGCAAGATCAAATTAGCATTATGGGCCGACAGAATCACCAAGAAACGTTCAACCGAGAGGATCCCTTTCAAACTAGTCTATGGCCTTGATGTCACCTTACCAATCCATCTAAAGCTTCCAGTTTATCAGCTTCTCCAGACCTTCAGCTCAGATCAAGAGGCCATCCAGAATAGAATAAACCAGTAGATTGAGCTAGATGAGAGCAGAAGAAAATATCTTGACCATAGTATCAAAAATTTAGACAAGGTCAAGAGAGCCTTTGATAAGTCTACCCGGCCAGGGTCCTTCCAAGTAGGTGATACAGTTTTACGTTGGGACAAACGACGGGAAAAACCTGGGAAACATGGAAATCTCAACAGCTTGTGGTTGGGACTGTACATCATCGATGAAATAGTAGAAATGAACTCCTTCTATCTAGATGACCTAGAAGGAGAAAGGTTGAGCCTGCCAGTGAATGGTTTCTTCCTCAAGTTGTTTTCCGCTGAGACAGTTTGATGCCTTTATTGGCATCGGTGGTTTCAGGGCCAGTATCTAAAACTTGCCCTGCATGTATTTCTACATTGTATATATCATATTGTTGTATTATAGTTATTTTATACCATGTTGGAAAACTTTTTCTTTGTATATTAGTTTTGTAAAATATTCCTTTTTGCACATCATAGACTAATTATGTACATTAGTTTTCTTTTTTTAGTTAATTTTTTTTCTTATATACATGTTACTGACAAACTCTAATTGTTATGCAGGACCCAGAGATTCCAGAGTTCTCACATCCTCTCCTTTGAACAGAAGATCAGTCAGAGAATGTGTCCCTAGATGGAGCCAGAATGTTACCACCTAAGTCATACTTAGTGGTATTTTATCAAGTGAGCATGGTAAACCGGACAGGGTTAACTTGTTCAGACTTCAGAAGACCTTTGGAAGTATTTCTGGGAAGTGCTTGTTGTACTATATCACATGTTCATACCCCATGGGGGAATTGTAATAAATGTTCTAGCATGATAGTGTCTGTAAAAGACTCAGTCTCTTAGACTTTGTTTGTCAATTCGATCATCCTAGGGTGTTTTTCCCCTTGGTTATTATTGGTTGTTGAATAAACGACCGAGAATTTCTGAGTTTTTCACTCCATACCTCCAAAGTTGGGATTGTCGGCTTGGAATTTAGGCCTATTGAGGGTATTAGAGACTATGTTTCAATGTATAAGCATGCTAGACATCATGTTTGAGTCATATGAACATGTCTAAGTCCCCCTAGGTGTTTTTCAATTTTTCAATTTTTCAGTTTTTTCAGTGTTTTTTATTAAAAAATTAATTTTTCCAAAACTTAGGCTATTTTTTAATAGTTTAATTGGAAAATTTTATTTTGTAATAAAAGTGGGCCAAATAATCAGTTTCAGTCATGTAGGTGCTCATTTTCAAGCTAAGAGCACCATGTAAACCCATGCACCCACTATTTCCTAGTTTTGAGTGATTTTCCATCACTCAGGTCAGAAAGACCCAAAAATCAATTATTGATTATTTTAATTAATAAATTGATGAATAATGGAGCAAATCCAAAATCATAAATCAGTGGATTCTCAGCCGATTTGATTGAGATCAGTCAGATCTAAAGCAGATTGACTGGATCTAACAAATCCATGACTAAAGGAGGTGATCAAATCAGATCCAGAGTTGATATTCAGCTGTCTTCATGGGGAATTGCGCCCTCTCTCTCTCCTCCACACGTGTGGACTCTCTTGGATGCTCTGTGGACTGATGTGTCAGTGTATGGGTTAATGTGTTAGCTCAATCAAGCCCCCATTTGACAAGTAGGCTCAGTTCAGCTTCAGTTCTGCATTGATGGACTCTTCATCAACTGATTTCATCTGATTCCATGAGGAATTGTACCCACCCTGGGATGGATGTCTTAGTTTTTGTATATATCTTGGTTGAGGCTCCCTCTTCCAAGATAGTTAGAGCTGGATTGAAGGGCTTTCCATTGTAATTGTATCGATCATCATTGTTGAAATAAAGAGAAGCTTTGGAGGCTCAATTGTGGAGTACCTTTCATGTGTGGATTATCATCATCATGCTGCATTCGAGGTGAAACTGCTATTTTTTCAATTTTTTGCACATAACTGTTGTCTACCTGAATGGTTATTGAAATAATAGGGATAGATAAATGTAAGTAAGCTTACTTACTTCTATTTTTCTGCATATGTTTGAATGAGCTAATACCTGTATGCTAAATAAGATTATTTGCATGTTGTATCATCTACTTCTCATATGTATCTTCAGATTTAATGGTTCTGTTTGCAGGATTTGTTGTGTAGCTTACAGGTTTGCCATGTTTGAAAGACATATGGTCCATGTTTGATTCCATTGGTTTCCAATATATATCGCTAATATCATGCCCCTCGGTGCTTCACTACCAAGTTTCCTTTGCAAATCTGCTTCAACAACAAGCACTTCTCTTCCCCTTTTCCTCCTTTAAAAATCTTAACTTTTCTTCAAACTGGTTACTACTAAGGTTTCTTATTGCTCAGATCTGTCTCATTAAGAAAATTACGCATAGATATATTTATTAATATCCCTTCCTAAGTCTAGATCTTAGTTTTGTTTCGCATATAAAGTTACATTTTAAGAGATCTAGCTGAAATTACCATATTGTCGCAAGCATTTCAATGAAAACTCGTAGCTTTCTGTTAAGGTAATTTCATTTTATGTACGTTAAAATTTCATATTCTGCAATAAAATTGCAAATCTTATTGGCTTCCCAAAATTCAAGCCAAGATCCCAAGGAAAGTCTGCTTTCCTTGGTTCCTGTTTTCCCCTTTTAACTAGTTTTCAGCTCACCTTTTTTGGTTAAAAGTGAGCTGACCCAAAGGTACTTTTAGAGTTATTTTGGGAATATTTCAGTCTAATATTCTTGCTATTTTTTATCAGTTTTGACAGAAAAGAAAGGGAGCTTCTGTTCGGAAGTGGCCTCAGGAGCGTTCAAATCCCCCCACGGGTCTCCCATTTGACTAAAACCTTTAATTTTCGCACTTTGTAAGCTCTTGATTTCACTCCATATAAGGATCAAGAGGAATTATATCAGTTCTCTGATATTGTAACCGCTTTTAATAAAAATTATTTTTGAATAGGCTCTTTCGAGCCCATTCCCCATCGCCCCTGGGGGGATTTGTGTCCGTGTCCCATTTTCGCTTTTTCGTTCATCTTTTTTAAATATAGCATAGCTCTAATCTGCAGGGTAGTATAATTTAATTCATTATTAGTTTCATATTCCATATTTGATATTTCAAATTAATCTCAATACTTACCCCACGACTTCCCGATTGACCCGAAAGGGGAAAGAGATTCGTGGTAGGACTAATTAGAAAACTGAAATTGTGTATCTGTTTCCTTTTCTGTCATTTGTTTTTCAGATATTATAAAATTAACCCCTCATCGATTCCCCAATTGAGATCCACTTGGATGGAAAGAGGTTCCTGGAGGGTTTTCTTTTAAACAAGAACACCCATTGTAAAATTTACTAAAATTGACAAGACTCCAGTGTGTATGCTCTGCACTTGGCTGCAGTTCGTCTGATCAATCAAGTTGTATCAAAATCACTTGAGTGACTAGTATAATTAGGATTCACTCTCCCAAATTAACAAACCAACTGGTGAAAATCCAACACCTAGATCAAACCATCACGATGCCAAAATACCCAAAGGAAGCAGGAACTTCTGAAAAGTGACCTTGGGGCACCGATCTCTATCACACCCTTATGGGTGCATTATGAAAAATAGCCCCAGAGACTCCATTTCAGCCCACATATTCCTTGCAGGTAGCCATGAAGGTTTAGTTTTGGACATACTCCAAGTACTCTCAGGTATATCTGGAGTCCACCCCTTCGCCTAATTTTAATCAACTCACACTTCAAATTTAACTTAAAACATACCAAGAGGCAATCGCAAAACATTCACTCCAAGCACATGCAAGTACATTGATTCTAATTTTTTACTCCATTCTAAGGCACTGGTTATTTTCTTGCTTTATATATATATATTGTGTATCAGCATTGTGCTATCGTGTGTTCATTTTTGTATCTTGTCATCTTTGATTGTCTATAGTTAAATTTCAAACTCCTAAGTAACTCATTCAGTTTAACATCACCACACTAAGTAATTATCCTTAGTAACTTAATAGGGTCTACCCCCCTTGGCTTCATTAGGAGTTGAGCCTAAACAGAGGAGTCAAGAAAAAGATGACAGCCTTGACTCAATACTTTCCCCCAAGGACACACCGAGTGGCTTGAAGATTTCTTCCATGTGACCCAAGTGTGTGAAAGGCGGCAACACAGTCCATGGGACGTGTGCTTTTTCCTTCTTCAAGGTTGATCCCTGAAAGGAAAGGGAATGGTGCAGGCCTACAATCAGCCATATTAAAATTGACTAACAGTTCTAAAATGCATTTGGACTGAGTTACCATAATTCCATCATAATATTGCTCAATTTCAAGCCCCAAAAATTGTCTTAGGAGCCCCAAATCACTGATTTCAAAGGCATTGTGGAGAGCCGTTTTGATGGCTGAAATGGAGGCAACTGTGCTACATGTGATCAGTAAGTCATAAACATATAAAACAGTTATAATTAGATGATGATCACACTGTTGTAAATACACATTTGGATCTGATCTACACCTTTGAAAGTTTTGCGAGAGAAGGAAGGCATCCATCTTGGAATACCACTCTCTTGGGGCCTTTTTTAACCCGTATAGTGACTTGTTTAGCTTGAAAACCAAAGATGGATCAGTGGTGTATCCCTCAGGATGCTTCATGTATATCTCCTCATGAATATCTCCATGTAGAAATGCTGACTTAACATCCATGTGATGCACTTCCCATTGCTTTGATGCTGAAATTGCCAAAACAAGGCGGATGGAGTCCATTTTTGCAACCGGTGCAAAGGTCTCATGGTAGTCCACACCATGGACCTAAGAGAAGCAGTTTTCCACCAGCTTTGTCTTATATTTTCAATTTATTCCTTCAGCAGAAACCTTTTTCCAAAACAACCATTTGCATTGAACCAATTTCCTTCCCAGAGGAAGAGAAACTAGCTCCCAAGTAGTGTTTTTCTAAAGAGAATTCATCTCTTCATCCATGGCAACTTTCCATCTCGGATCTTTACGAGCATGGTAATAGGATTTTGGATCTGAAATAATCATAAAATATCAAGTTTTGGATAGAAAATTATTAGTACAAGAGAGCGCAATACCTACTCTTTGGAAATCAGACCGGGTTCTCCTTGGATCATCCGGATTTCCAATGTTATCTCCTGTGGAGGAGAGTGTCTGTCGGGCCCATGTGGGAAGATGATTTTGCACTTTAGGTTCTGATTCAGCATCTGATGATTGCTGCACACTGATATCAGAAATCATAGGATCCAAATCAGGGTCATCACCCCCAATTTCATCATCCAAATACTCAGTAGAATAGGAAAGAAATTCATCAGTTTTCTCCTTCACTAGTTCCACCTCCTGAAGAGGCTCATCGAACTTGACACTTCTTTCGATGATGATATGTTTTGTTTTGATATCTAGAATCTTGAATCCTTTTTATTCATCAGGATACCCAATGAAAAAACATTCTATGCTTCGCGGTTGCAAATCCCTTCTTTTATCAAGCGGAATCTGGGCCCATGCAGTGGACCCAAACACCCGTAGGTTCGACACATCCGACTTGTGTCGAAAGTATGCCTCGAAAAGGGTATTCCCTTTCACGGATGAGTGTGGAACCCTGTTATGAATGTATGATGCAGCATGTATGGCCTCATCCCACAAATTTGTAGCAATCTTATTGGATTCCAACATACAGGTGGTCATCTCCTTGAGAGACCGATTCTTCCTTTCCACTACTCCGTTCTACTGGGGAGTGTAGGGAATTAAATGTTGGACCTGAATACCAATTTGGGAGCATATGTGCAGAAAATCATTACTAACATACTCCCCACCATTATCAGATCTCAATATCTTGATCTTAATCCCGAAGGCATTCTTAATCAAGGCCTTAAGTTCAAAAAACATTTCACATACTTCAGACTTCTTTTTGAGAAAGAAGACCCATGTGTACCTTGAAAAATCATCAATAAAGGTCAGAATATACCTTGATCCATTCATGGATGTGATAGGAATCGTACCACTGATATCAGAATGTATCATCCCCATTATGCATGTAGCTCAGTTTTCCTTCCCCTGATCAAACTTGTGCTCAGGGTGTTTTCCAATCACATGGCCCTTGCAATTTCCGGTGGTTGCCTTGATGACTGGGAGGCCTTCAACCATGGATTTTTTCTGTAATTGCTGAAAATATTTTAAATTAAGATGGCCAAACCTTTCATGCCACATCCTACTAACCTCATTTCCATGAGTTAGCAGAGCGATGGGCTTTGCATCCGGTACAAAGTGGGAGAACTCATAGGCTCTTGCATGATGGTTTGCAAGACCTTTAGCAATGAGTTTCCCGGATGCAAGATCCATTATCTAAAAATCATTTGGGATGAAATAAACTCTCTTAGGAACTCCAGTATGTTTCATCTGATAGACACTAAGGATATTTGATGCCAGATACGGTAGATACAAAACATTTGAAAAAAAACCATTTTCAAGATCAACAGTACCTTGTCCTTCTGAAATGATGGTGGAGTCATCTCCCATGTGGATGGGGATGTATTTTCCGGTCTCCAAGGATGAAAAGGATTCTCTTTCATCCATCATGTGGTTTGAAGCTCCAGAATCAATCAAGAGTGCTTTGGACTTTGAAGTGCTTTCCATGAGGGCATGACCTTTTTCATGCTGTGATTCCCGATCTTGCTGATCTCTCCTCTGAAAGCTTTCCGGAAGATTGATGTGATTTCTCTCAAGGAGAGAGGTAGCTTCATCAATATTCTTCTTCATGTAGGAATTTTCAAGGTGGAAGCCCTTCCCGCAGTAAGAACACTTGACTTTTTCCTTGCCACGGTGCCCTTTTCCTTTGTTCTTCCTTGAGCCGGAAGACTCATCATGCTGCTGATTTTCAACTCTAGGCTTAGAAGCATCAAATTTAGTTTTTGGTTTCTTCTAATACTTACCTTTACCCTTTAGATATTTAGGCCCCAATACATGGAGGTCTTGATCACAAGAATATCTAATGATCCCCATCTCGACAAGCTTGTCATGTTCACTTGTTAGGGACTCAATGAAGGAATTGAGTGTAGGAATCTTCCATCCAGGGATTGTGAGCTTCCCCGCATAGAATGTAGAAACAAAAACTGAATAATCAGCCCCAAGTTTGCATAGTATGGTGAGGATGAGTTGATCATACTCCTTCTCCACTTTGCATTGCTTTAAGAGTAAAATAGTATGCTTGAACATTGTGAAAAATTCATTTAAAGTCTCGAAATTGGAGGGTTGGAGAGACATTAATTAATTTTTGAGCTGGTAAAATATCAAGTCATCATGCTTTCCATAAAGAGTTTCCAACTTGTCCCATATTTCGTTTGGAGTCTTCAATCCCGCAAGATGGAAAATAAGATCCCGGGAAATAGAGGGGCACAAGAAATTGAAGGCTTCATCATTCTTGTTCAATAATCTTGATTTTTCTATGGCTGAACCAGGCTCATATTCAGTGTCCATGGTGACTCTATAAAGTCCTCTAGAGAGCAGCTGAATCTCCATGTCACCTTTCCATGAGTGGAAATTGTATGGAGTCAAAATATCTACTGAGGAGTCCATCTGGATCTGCTGGAGCGAATGCTTCACCTGTAGAAAACCTGAAAATCACAACAAAAAGGGCAATGCAAGGTCGAACAACTTGCACATTTTATGCTTTCATCACACCCAGCATAGTCAATCAAGCAAGCTTGATCAACAAGTTCTTTACTCGGGGTATTAAGTGGCAATCCTTGGCTTTTGGTGCAGTGCTGGATTTTTGAGCTATTGCTCAATTTTCATGCAGAAATCTGTCAAAAAGCTTGTTTTTGAGAGATAGAGCTTCATCCCAACGTGAGCTCTAATACCATATTAATCTTGCACATTGATCTAGGGACTAAAAATTAGTCTCATCAAAGATTAATCAAGAAATAACTCATGAAATGGTGTAATCGGACTACAGAATGAGTAGTCGCTCTGTATATTCACACAAAGAATATGAAATTACATTACAATGTCATGCTACAAGAATGAATGAGAAGAAATTCGAATTCCTAAGGAGGTCATTCGAATTGAATGAGTGATTCTAGCTTAACTGAATGTAAGCCATAGTTAACACTCAAGTTAACCACTGATCAAAACCCTAATTGACTCCACTGAGCCCTAACTGAAGTTGGAGTGCAATAAATGACTGAGTCTCAACTGAAAGAGATCAGACACATGTCATAGAAATCCAAACATCAAGTGCTAGCGCTTCAATGAGTCCAATGAACCTCGATGAGGTTAACTGAAGTGGAACTGAACATCAGAAGTGGTTGGAGGTGCCCCTGTTGACTCCAGTTCATTAATTAAGCATTAAATAATCAATTTAATGAGAGGAGGAACCTTCATTGCCCTGTTTAACTTATTGTAACCATCAGTTAGCAATAAAGTGCATTAATGACACTCAGATCACCCCCGAAGTGCTCCAGTTAGCCTCCTCAAATGTAGGAGAAGGCTAAGTTATCCTCCTTGACTGAAGGTAGGTGTGGGTATGACTGGATGATGTCATTTAATTTTCCACTGATGTCAATTAATGTCAATAATACTTAGGATAGTGGTTTAACTAGGCCAATTTGACCAAAAGAGTGTGTATGGTGGTAAATGTCTCCAACATTTAGAACCTTACAGTCTATAGTATGCAGACTGATCTTGAGATATGTCTTTAAGTTCAGACTCATAGTTCTCATGCTCCCTAATTCACTCATCTACTCTACTCCTACTCCCAGTGGTCTGCTCCCACTGCAGCCAGATCTGCGGCTCAACAGCTCCTCTAATGCTACCATACTATTACTAAGTCTACTCCTCTTCTAATTTCTATGACATTACAACATGACCGGCATCCCCCTCCATGGATTACCGTTGAATAAAAATCTATTGGAAAATTGAATAAGGATCAGTGAAACCCTTACAGGCTAACAGACTAACCATGCTCTGTGACATCAACCAAATAAACTCAGAAGGAGGAAAATAAGACTGACTAACCTTCTAACCATTGCATCCTTCCTATTTATACTAATTTACATGGCCACGTAGGGCCAACTGCATCCTGGTAGTCTTTTAGCCGTCACCATCAGCCACCCCTCTGGTTACAACTGTGGTGATCATGACTTGACACGAGGAACTATTGACCTGACTTACAAATATCTTCTCATACATGCATAGAAGCAGGCTTACGCTATCTTATATGGCCATGATATAGATTCCATATCTATCACTTTGTGGTTGTTTTCCCCTTGCGCGCATCCGCGCATTCCTTTCCTTTGATGCGCACTCCTTCGTCTTTCCTTTGCGGGCCCTTTCCATCCTTCGCACTCTTCCTTTGTTTCTATTGCATGCACAGCACATTTTCCTTGGTTGCATGCATGAATTTCCTTCTTATGCCCCTTTCCCAGGCCAACAGGGGTTTTGATTCAAACCCCAAGTCATCATGAAGCAGATTCTAGAATCAGTCCTCAAATTGGTAGGTTATGTCCCCTATACTTCCATTTGAATTTCCCATTCATTAAATATGACAAACAACACCAATCCTGATGAAAATATTGAGGGAGTAGAGAAATTCATAGCATGGAATTACAGATTCATGCTCATACTTAAAGAACATGACCTAGAATGATATATCAAAGATGTGGTAAAGGAACTAGAGGGAGAGGGGGGAAATTCCAAGCACACGAAGGATATGATTAAAGTTAAGAGGGTCATAGCTAACTCCATCAAGGATCAGTTGCTCCCCTAGGTGTCTCCAAAGAATACTCGAAAGAAAGGAAATGTTTGATTCCCTAACTAGTATGTTTGAAGGCAAGAACATCAACAAAAGAATGACCTTTAGAAACCAACTCAAGGGTGTGAAGGTACAAAAGTTAGAAACTATGCAATCATACTTATAAAGAGTATCTCATATCAAAGAACAATTACAAGCCATTGGAGACATGGTGGAAGAAGAAGAAGTTGTGATGACCACCCTAAATGGTCTCTCGAGAGAATGGGATTTCTTCATTAGAGGAATATGTGCTAGAAGAAGGTTAACCAAGTTTAGAAAACTATGGGAAGAATGTGTACAAGTGATGAAAATATTCAAATAATGGATAGGGGGGTAAATCAGTTATTTCTAAAGCTTAAACCATTTTCAATATTTAAAAATTTAGTATTGATTAAAGATTTACATTTATTATAATGCAACAAGTATAACAGAAGGAATGATGATCATCAATCACACACACGTGATAGAGACAGACATATATTCATCTTTAATTGAGAACCTACTGAAATGAGGTTGCAACCTTTGTTTAGAAATTCCTTATTGTAGAGAGCACCAACCCTCATGCTTTTATAGAACCCACTAAAATAACATTCTCTAGCTACTACTGAGTGGAAGCACCAAATTCTACTTGTAGAGGATCCAACTTGTACAATGAAGACAACATGTTTTTTCCTAGAACCACCCTACCACCCTTGTTCCTTAGATTCAAACATGTTCACTACAATATGGAGTAAAACAAATATAACAATGCATACCAACTCTATTTTGATCTACTTTTGAATTTTGTTATGCACCTCGGTTCCCCTCATTGTCTCTATTCTCGATATTCTTGAAATAAATAATAGTCCTCTTTCGTTCCACAATTCCCGTTTCTACGACGATCCATGCACTAGCTCTCTTCCTGCAGAGAGCATGTTAGATTTTTATCATTTAAGCAATATGATCTTAGGATCTTATCTGAGAGAATAACATGCACAACAATCAATCACAAGAGACAACAGACACAAATATTTTCATCAGGGAAACCATAAAGGAGAAAACCCCACAATTTTGTTAGAGATAGAATGAGCACTAATGGTAGCATAAAAACCAAAGACAAAAAGACGATCTCCAATAGTTGTTCTCTCTTCACTTAAGCAAGCTTCTCCTCTGTCACCTATGCACTATAGATAGGTGAGTATGTGTATCAAATAGAGAGTCTCGGTCTCTATTTATACTAGTTTTCGACTTAACAATCACTTACCAGGGCCGACTTTTCTAGGAGAGTCTAATAACCCTAGTGCCCCACAACTAAAGGGGACTTTTCCCCTGATCAACAAGGAGGGTTAACCTCTATGACTTACATGACTTGATCACATTAATGATTCTCCCAATAGGAACATCAGAGACCAATGAAATACAATATATGAAATATACAAATGAATACATTCCAAAGTTACAAATACATCAACACTCTCTCTTAACTAGGAAGTGTTGGTCTCTTATTATTGGCTGTCCAATACATTATTTTCCAGCATAAAACTTATAAAACCACATGATATATTAGTTTTATTAATGTTTATTCGTGTATGGTTATGCTTTTATGGAGACCAACGTGGACAAAGGCTTGGTAAGTGATTTTTGGTTATTTTATATTGTTTTATGTATAAATTTGTTTTTTTAAATATCCATATATATATATATATATATATATATATATATATATATCCGGTCAACTAATGGGTCGTTATTTATTTTGTGCAGGGGTTTCGGCGCTCCAGGGCAGGTTCACGCTAGCTGCACCAGCAGATTTGGGGGATTCGATCCACATTTTGGGTGTCTCTTGAGCTTTCATCGCCTTCCAGATGCCTACGCAGACTTTCTAGGTGCTGTTTTGGGGATGATCTTTGATTGAGGAGCTGTTACCCTCCATTTTTAGCAGTGTATGGATCTCAAGCAGTCTGGCAATGTCATTCCCATCCTTGATCAGGAACCTGATTTCGGGCTCGATTTCTGAAC
Organism: Pseudotsuga menziesii; assembly: GCA_001517045.1. NCBI lineage: Eukaryota > Viridiplantae > Streptophyta > Pinopsida > Pinales > Pinaceae > Pseudotsuga > Pseudotsuga menziesii. Next base: position 46,740 of record LPNX011195719.1, on the reverse strand, counting down.
AATCGGTTGGGAATTGTTCAAAACGGTTTGAACCCACTTCACAAATGGCCCCATTTACCCTTAATCGTGGCTAGTTTGCAGAATTTCTGAACGAATGTGGAGAAATCCTTTCCGGAACAGACATGGTTTTGCATATTTGGTGTTGGCCGTTTTCTGGGTAGTTGCTCAAATCTTTGCATTCTGGGATGGATCCTGTCCATCTGTTCATGTATAAATAAAGCTTAATGAAGAGGATGCTGGGAGAATATTGTAATACTTCATTTCATCAATAAAATCAGCATTTATCTCCTTTAAGGTTTTGATTTTTAAAGCTGGAGGCAGTGAGGGAGGGCCCCCTTCAGCACCAACCATTGGTATTTCACATTGTGTGGTTTGCAATAGCAAGATAACATTTCTTTCCCTTTGATATTGTTCTATAGAATGCTGATGGTTTTACTCATATGCATGTCTGCAGATTTTAGTCATTTGCAATTGATTTAGCTTGCTGAATAGATTCAGGAACAGTTTTTTATTTGGTACCCCTTTCTGGTTTTCAGTGTGGACTGTGTATTAATGGCCATGATTATTATTTAGGGTTATTGTATTTCTAAATCGTGTGATGGTTTGATTCAAGTCTTTCTTTATGAAAGATTACAAGTAGACTGAGCTTTCACATTGTTTTTTATTGCCAGCATATAGCGATATAATGATAGCTACAGGATTAGTTAAGACTCTGCTCGTTCACAGGACTGTAAAATAAATTAAGGACTGGTGTGGGTTTAAATATTCTCTTTGATTTCCAATATGAAGCGTAGTATTGGAAAATTGAATAATGAACTCGACTCCATCTGTTGAAGAATCCTTCTTACTGCAACGTGAGAATAATTGATGAACAGCTCCATTCTTTTACTTTTGAGCTTACAGAGCTGTAGGATATCTTGTTGAAATGGAACAGCATTTGTAATATTTTGTAGAGGTTGTGAAGATTGTAGTATATAGAGCGTATAGGGCTTTGTTAAATAGCTCTTTAAATAAGTGATTAAATAGGAAGAAATTGTGCTGTTTGACATTGATTAAATAGGGTTTGTTAATGTTGCTTCCTTGAATCAATATCAGCTCCACAGTGTGCATATGCAAACCAGAACCAGTGAATATTTCTCACACAGTCCTAATATTGATTAATGAATATTGTTTGGATAACCTGGGCATTTTTCTGTGTGCATTAGTGTGTATAAAATAAAACAGAGCACATTGGGATAACGATACCAACCAAGCTTTGTTATAATAGGTTTTGTGTTGACAAGAGGTCATAGGTGTTACTCTGGCAATAATTCTATAAGTATTAGTGTGGAGTGAAGCATTAGATCTTGTAGGATTAATAGTGGAGTTTTCAGGTTAATTGAGATCGATTGAGCATATGCGTTTGACAGGTAGATTCTTCCTTTGCCAGGCTGATTGTTTTGAAAGTAAACCTTAGTCACTTTAGCATAAGATTACTGTAGTTCAAGGTTTGTTTAATCCCTTAGTAGGTTGTTCTACTGTAGTTTAATATTGTTGTGAAGTATTGTTGTAGTTAGTGTTTCTTTAGAGGATCAGGTTTGCTTCAAAAATTACTATAGCTACCTTTTTGCTATAAGTTGTTGTAGACAAATTGATTTCTGTTTCTGTATAACAGACCTAGGAGTTCTTAGCATAACCATAGTTTCGTCCATTTCATTGCTTTGTTTGAAGTAGACTAGCATTCTTGTAAGCACGAGCATTAAAACTGCCTTGCCTGCACATATAGTGTAGCAGCTCAAAGTTTACGATTCTCCGGTTGATAATTAAATAGAGGTGAATTAAGTAACATTAATTTTAACCAACATTTTGGCGCCATTGCCGGGGAGTTGCTTCAAGGTAAGCTGGTATTTTGCCCATTTTTGAATTTGTTCAGGTAGATAGGATCCTTTTACATTACACAACAAGGTGGAGGGGAAACGTTAAGACGCAAAGACAACCTCCCTATGGGATTCCCATGGGGTAACAGCCTGCCGCATCCACTTTAGTGGGTTACCCCAAACCCTTGTTGTTTCCTTCCTGTCAGTGTGTTTGTTTTTTTTTTGTATGTTTGATTTAGTTTGCTGCAAAAGTGTGTTTACTTTTCCTGTAAGGTGTGTTTACTTTCTTGCAATTTAATTTCATGCAAGTGTGTGTTTCTTTTTGCAAGTTTGGGTGTGTTTACTTTTTGCAATTTAATTTCAAGAGTGTTTCATTTTATGCACGAGCGGTGTGTAGTCTTGATTAGAATCATTTAAAACACATCTAAATTAAATAAACATAAAAACTTGGGTGCTGTAAAAGCCCTATACATTGATCCTTGTGCGAAACATGAACAAGACAACTGACGGAAATGGATGTAGAAGTAACCATCAATTTGGGAAAACTGTCTCAAATCCTAGCTGCAGTTGGGAGTTCTTCTTATCAGGTAGAACACATACTGACAGCAGTTAAGAGTTTATCTACCTCTCCTGACATAACAAATGAACCAAAGTCCCAAGGGCCACAAAAAGACATTCCTTGCCAAATTGCAGAGGAAATTGACAACTTGGGTGTTACATCCGATGGAAAGCAGCTGAAAATTGAGGAGGTATCAGCAAATCCTCTATGTACTTCCGAAATCAATCAATTAGAAGAAGGGGATCTACCTGATATGATGAACGAAGGTGAGTACCAGGACTACTTCGAAAGTTGGTTCCAAGAGGCAACCAGACTACAACACCATTTCCTCCTTCAACAACTTTTGTTGCAGAAGCAAGTAAGTCAGTTGGTTCTCCTTATCCAGGTAATCATTGCAACAACTTTTTCATATGTGGATAAAGGTATATTTTTAATATTACTTCGCACTTGGTTACATTGGAAGCATTCCTATACTTGAATAGAAATGTTTTCTTTCTTCTTAGGTAGAGTAGGAAAATATGCATATAAATAAAAAAAGTTGCATGTTTAGTTAGAAATTAATGCAACTTTGTTGTTTTCTTTCTTTTCAATAAAATGATAAGATCTTTAACCAAAATTTATACCTTCTCTCCAATCCATACTTTCAGAAAATTTATTATGACAGCAGCTCATAGCCTATGCCAGAGGGTAATATGAAATTATGACTGTTCTGTACACATAAGACCAATTGGTGATGGACAGGTTACATTTGTGGTAATGGACATTGGTTAAAGCTATATCACATACATCTTTTTAACGTGAGTCAGCAATTGGAACTAGAGCTGGTAGGGGGAGAAAGGATTTCTTCATCTCTTACTCTCTCCTAGTAACATTCAATAAAATTGTTTTTGTATATATGTACAGGAAGTTGTTTTTGTTTTTATTAGGTTTCTTTTGAAAGGTGCAGATATTCTTTTTAGGCTCAGGATGTTTTGAACACAACAGGGTAGTCTTTTGTTATTATTTCTATTTTTCAGCCATGATTGTTTTTTTGGCAAGATACTGTGTTAATTGGGTAATTTCTGGGCTGCACTGGTAATTAAAATGTCTGTATCAGGTAAATGTATGTGTGCTGTCATATTTTTCAGAACTGTTCTGGCTATTCATATGAGTACTTAACCACCATGCATTGTCTACATTAGTGCTTTAAGCTTCCCAAATATTTCCTGCTTATGAACTTATGGGTTGCTAGGACCATTTCACCTGGTTTCACGCTAGATGGAGCGAGGGAATTGTTTTTAGTGACAGCTATGGGAATTAAATTATTTTTAAGACAGGCATCATTTTGGAAAAAGGTGTCCAGGACTGGGCAGTTTGGGGTCATTATCTATTGGTTGTTATAATACTAAACACATATATATACATTGTTGTATAGCCACTTTATGACTTTCACTTTCTACAGTTGCAAAGGTTAGTTGTTCATCTGGGCAAATTTTTTACAGGCATGTACAAAGAATACTCTTCCAATTCTGGTACCATCCCACTCCTAGATGGTTTTCAGAGTAGCTCCCCCGCTCATCTATGCTTGAGCAAATCATAAACTTTATCTTTAAGGTGAAATTGGGACAAGAGCCTCTGATAGAAAAAGGGTGCAAGAGATTAACCCGCCGGGATACTGAACAGATCCGCTGGCAGCGGGTACCGACCTGTGGTATGAACAGGCAAACCCATCAGGGTGTTGAACAGGCCTGTTGGCAATGGGGCATCTGCCTGGGGAAGAAGCTTCTTGGATGTTACAGTTACCCCACCGGAGTACTGAATGGGCTTGCTGGCAGTGGGTTCTGACTCTAATATCTCCTTTAATAGCCTCATCTATACTTGTCCGTATGAACGATGTACCTACGTAAAGGTAAAAGAGAGGTCATAAGGGTGGTTAAATAAAATTTAATAAACTACTTGAAAAAGTTAATTGATATCCAATTGATAATCATCTCTAGCTGTTCTGCATTTTGGGTTACCTGATTCTTGGAAAAAAGAAAGTTTATGCCTGATCTTTTCTAAGTTTTGAACATAGCTGAGGATTTTAGTACAGTTTTTAGCACTACTCAAACTATCCTGTGTGAAGCTGGGTCAAAGAGGACCACTATCCCATCAGCTTCTGTTAGCATTCCTTTTGTCTTGTGGCCTATGTCTTGGTGGAAATAGTTTTGTATGAATGGAAAGAATGAAGTTTGCATTTCGATTGGTTGTTTTGTATTGTTAATGTAAATTGATTTCATGACACAGTTTGGTTTCTTGCACAACAGTAAGTTGGAAATGAGGTAGTTATGCTATGAACTGTTTTGGTAAAACAAATTTCAATCCAATTTATTTGTTTATTAACTCATTGAGTGTTGCATATTTGGAAAATTAATGGTTTAACATCACTGTGTGAGTGCATTTGCTTGAATAGAATATTTGTTGCTCAAAATGCCGGCAATTACTACTATGCTGGTAATTTTTGTTTATTTTTATCAATATGAAAGCACTGCTGTATTTTACATTGGCTGAAGTACTGGATTGAATGCTGGATGAAGTACCGGAATAGAAAATTTTTGCAAATTGACATGGCAAAGGTAAGAAATGCTGATAAAGGTAATGCACATGGCATGATTGGGTAAGTCTTAATTGCTATATATTGAGGTTTATGGTTATAATTAAATGTTTTTGCCATTATCAAAAAAAATGATGAGCTATGAATTACCATAATAACTTTGGCATTCATTTAATTGATATATCATAGTTTTCCTTTTATGTTGTTAATTTGGACAATATTTCATCCTTTATTATTGATTGGCAACCTGTAATAACAATCATAACCTTGTTTTATTGCAATTGGGTTTTTTTTTTTTTAAGTGTGATGAGGTTAGCTGTTCCAATTCAGCTAGTTTA
>LPNX011195719.1:8241-41184 GCA_001517045.1 Pseudotsuga menziesii | reverse complement strand
TAAGTGATTTTTGGTTATTTTATATTGTTTTATGTATAAATTTGTTTTTTTAAATATCCATATATATATATCCGGTCAACTGATGGGTCGTTATTTCTTTTTTGCAGGGGTTTCGGCGCTCCAGGGCAGGTTCACGCTAGCTGCACCAGCAGATTTGGGGGCTTCGATCCACATTTTGGGTGTCTCTTGAGCTTTCATCGCCTTCCAGATGCCTACGCAGACTTTCTAGGTGCTGTTTTGGGGATGATATTTGATTAAGGAGCTGTTACCCTCCATTTTTAGCAGTGTATGGATCTCAAGCAGTCTGGCAATGTCATTCCCGTCCTTGATCAAGAACCTAATTTAGGGCTCGATTTCTAAACAATCGGTTGGGAATTGTTCAAAACAGTTCAAAACCCACTTCACAAATGGCCCCATTTACACCTAATGGTGGCCAGTTTGCAAAATTTCTGAACGAATGTGGAGAAATCCTTTCCGGAACAGACATGGTTTTGCCAGATTTGGTGTTGCCCGTTTTCTGGGTAGTTGCTCAAATCTCTGCATTCTGGGATGGATCCTGTCCATCTGTTCATGTATAAATAAAGCTTAATGAAGAGGATGCTGGGAGAAGATTGTAATACTTCATTTCATCAATAAAATCAGCATTTATCTCCTTTAAGGTTTTGATTTTTAAAGCTGGAAGGCGTTGAGGGAGGGCCCCCTTCAACACCAACCATTGGTATTTCACATTGTGTGGTTTGCAATAGCAAGATAACATTTCTTTCCCTTTGATATTGTTCTATAGAATGCTGATGGTTTTACTCATATGCATGTCTGCAGATTTTTAGTCATTTGCAATTGATTTAGCTTGCTGAATAGATTCAGGAACAGTTTTTTATTTGGTACCCCTTTCTGGTTTTCAGTGTGGACTGTGTATTAATGGCCATGATTATTATTTAGGGTTATTGTATTCCTAAATCATGTGATGGTTTGATTCAAGTTTTGCTTGATGAAAGATTACAAGTAGAATGAGCTTTCACATTGTTTTTTATTGCCAGCATATAGCGATATAATGATAGCTACAGGATTAGTTTAGACTCTGCTCGTTCACAGGACTGTAAAATAAATTAAGGACTGGTGTGGGTTTAAATATTCTCTTTGATTTTCAGTATGAAGCGTAGCATTGGAAAATTGAATAATGAACTCGACTCCATCTGTTGAAGAATCCTTCTTACTGCAGCGTGAGAATAATTGATGAACAGCTCCAGTCTTTTACTTTTGAGCTTACAGAGCTGTAGGATATCTTGTTGAAATGGAACAGCATTTGTAATATTTTCTAGAGGGTGTGAAGATTGTAGTATATAGAGCGTATAGGGCTTTGTTAAATAGCTCTTTAAATAAGTGATTAAATAGGAAGAAATTGTGTTGTTTGACATTGATTAAATAGGGTTTGTTAGTGTTGCTTCCTTGAATCAATATCAGCTCCACAGTGTGCATATGCAAACTAGAACTAGTGAATATTTCTCACACAGTCCTAATATTGATTAATGAATATTGTTTGGATAACCTGGGCATTTTTCTGTGTGCATTAGTGTGTATAAAATAAAACAGAGCACATTGGGATAACGATAACCAGCCAAGCTTTGTTATAATAGGCTGTGTGTTGACAAGAGGTCATAGGTGTTACTCTGGCAATAATTCTAGAAGTATTAGTGTGGAGTGAAGCATTATATCTTGTAGGATTAATAGTGGAGTTTTTCAGGTTAATTGAGATCGATTGAGCATATGCGTTTGACAGGTAGATTCTTCCTTTGCCAGGCTGATTGTTTTGAAAGTAAACCTTAGTCACTTTAGCATAAGATTTCTGTAGTTCAAGGTTTGTTTAATCCCTTAGCAATTTGTTCTACTGTATTTTAATATTGTTGTGAAGTATTGTTTTAGTTAGTGTTTCTTTAGAGGATCATGTTTGCTTCAAAAATTACTATAGCTACCTTTTTGCTATAAGTTGTTGTAGACAAATTGATTTATGTTTCTGTATAACAGACCTAGGAGTTCTTAGCATAACCATAGTTTCATCCGTTTCATTTCTTTGTTTGAAGTAGACTAGCATTCTTGTAAGCACGAGCATTAAAACTGCCTTGCCTGCACATATAGTGTAGCAGCTCAAAGTTTACGATTCTCCGGTTGATAATTAAATAGAGGTGAATTAAGTAACATTAATTTTAACCAACAGGAAGGTATTCTCTAGACACAATTCATCAGTACAAGTATTCGTCATTGGATCATCACTGGATCATCATCAAAGTTGTATCACTACTGGATCATCATCATCACTGCTTCCACTATCTCAATCAAATGGTGCTATCTCTCAATTCTACTCGTCACGGGAATTTCTACAGAGCCAACCCTTTTTCATGTTGGTTGTAAGCCTATCCTCCATGTAGGTATTCATCTTCTTCAACACTTATATATGACCATGGGAGGAACACATCCAACATCCATGTCAGAAAGGATTTCCCAACACTTATATATGACCATGGGAGGAACACATCCAGCATCCATGTCAGAAAGGCATGCCCAACACTCACATCTAACCATGGGAGGCCCACCCTGTCGCCATGTTAGAAAGGCCTAGCACTCACATATGACCATTGGAGGCTCAGACTACCAACAATTAATAAAGGCTTAGCACTTATAACTAACCATGGGAGGCCCAACATGCAACCATTTTAGAAAGGCTCAACACTTACATCCATCAGCATGGTAGGACACACCATCTAACATCGAAGGAAAGGCCCTGCACTTACATCCACCAGCATGGTAGGACACACCATCTACCATCCGAGGAAATTCTCTACACTTACATCTACTGGCATGGTAGGACACACCATATACCATCCAAGGAAAGGCTTTGCACTTACATCCATTGGCATGGTAGGACACACGATATACCATATGGGGAAAGGCTCTGTACTTACATCCACTAGCATGGTAGGACACACCATCTACCATCCAGGTAAAGGTTCTTCTCTTACATTTGACCATGGCAGGCCCAACCTACCACCATGTCAGAAAGGCTCAACACTTACATCCGACCATGAGAGGCCCATCCTGCACCATGTCAGAAAGGGTCAACGCTTACATCTGGCCATGGGAGGAACCAATCCTACCACCATGTCATAAGGGATCTACACTTACATCTGACCATGGGAGGAACCAATCCTACCACCATGTCAGAACGGAACACAGACTCATCACTTCTGCTTGGAAGGAACCTCGATCTAGAGAACACCCAGCTTATCCCTAAAGTACTCAAACTTCACTCTAGCTAATGGCCTGGTCAACACATTAGCTATCTGCTCATCTGTCACAAATTACTAGTGCTTCACTACTCATCTCTGCACCATATCCATGATATAGTGATATTTGATCTTGATATTCTTCAACTTTTCATGGAACACCAAGTTATCCGACAACTTCACACAACTCTGGTTGTCGCAATATGTACAAGTTGCATCCAACTGGAGATCAAACAAATCAAATAGTAGCTTACTCGGCCACACTGCCTCACAACTAGCCAAACAATCTGTGACATACTCCGCTTCGGCTATACTTAGTGCCACACAGGATTTCTTCCTGCTAAACCAAGATATCACGCTTGATCCCATACTGAAGCAGCCCCTTGAAGTGCTCTTCCTATCAATGGCACTGCCTGCCCAATCTGAATCCAAATAACCTTCCAGGTTAATATTTTGATTCGCCCCATACTAGAGCCCATAAGAAACTGTACTCTTTAAGTACCTTAGAATATGCTTTGCAGCAATTAGGTGAACATGTCTCATATTTTTAAGGAACCGGGTCAATTTGTTCACAACAAAGCAAATATCTGGTCTTGTATTCGTCAGGTACATCAAGGACCCAATCATCTTATGATACATCGTAGCATCAACTGAATCTCATGAAGCATCACTCAATAGCTTCAGGTTCTATTCCATAGGTGTGGTCATGTCCTTGCATTCCATCATCCTGAACCTCTTCAGGATCTCTACTGCATGCTTCCCTTGTCCCAGGGAGGTTCTATGTGTATTCTACCACACCTCCATTCCTAGAAAGTAGTGAATCATACCCAAGTCCTTCATCTCAAAATCAGCAGCAAACTTCCTCTTCGATCAACCCATCCTCACATGTTACAAACAAGTCATCTAAATATACTAGGAGCATCATAGATTTTCCTTTGCTCAAACTTATAATAAAGGTTGGAATCCGCTTTACTCTTGACAAAGCCTAATCCAGTCAGGAAGCTATCAATTCTATCGTACCATGTCCTGGGTGCCTGTTTCAAACCGTACAAGGCTTTCTTCAATTTGCACACATTATTTTCCTTGTCATGTGTCTCAAAATCGAGTGGATACTCCACATACACTTCCTCTTCCACTACACCATTCAAGAAAGCAGTCTTGACATCCATCTAGTGTATCTTCCATTTCATTACCGCAACCAAAGAAAGTACTGATCTGATGGAAGTGTATCTGGCTACAGGTGAAAACATTTCTTCATAATATATTCCTTCTTTTTGGGAGAAGCCACGAGCCACAAATATTGCTTTATATTTCTCTATGCCCCCATATGCAGCATGCTTGATCTTATAGATCCACTTGGAAGTCACAACATACTTCCCCTCTGGTGTTGGGACAACATCCCAAACATCATTCTTCATGATCGACTGGTACTCCTCGATCATAGCATCCTTCCATTCTTTCTTCTCTATCCCTTCTTCATAGTTGGAAGGTTCTTTATCAATGATGTCACATAATAGGGCTACATATATGGAGTAGGACCTAGTTCTCTTCCTTTCTCTGTGCATTTCCTTTGGAGCCCCATATCTTTTTGCACCTTGGATAGCCTCTCATACCCATGCAGGTTTCCTCTTGTGAGGATTCTTCTCTTGGGGTGGATCTACAGGTTCCTAGGGTTTCTATTTCTCGATCTACATCTTGAGTTACATCGTTCATAGTTGTATCTTGAATTCTGGGTGCTTCCTCTTCTTCAGGGTCTTCAACAGGTCTCTTTCTAGATTTTTTGTAAGTTGGTCTTTATCAAATGTTACGTCTTTGTTGATGTCGATATTCTTGAATCTTGGGAAGTATATTATGTAAGCCTTCGATCTTTCACTATATCCAACAAATATACCCTTCTTTTCTGAAGGATCTAACTTTGTCCTCTTTTCTTTTGGAATGTGTATGTACACTAGACAGCCAAATATGTGAAGATGACTAATTTTTGGTTTCTTGTTGGAGAATACTTCTTCAGGTGTCGTGTTCTCCAGTACTCTATGTGGAGTATGGTTTTTTACATACATAGTTGTCCTAACAACTTCTGCTCATAGATGCATGGGAATATCTTGATCATGAAGCATTTCCCCTGTGGCTTCCATAATTGTTATATTCTTCCTTTCTACAACCCCATTTTGTTATGGATTATATGGAGTAGTCAACTCCCTCTTAATCCCTGAATCTCTACATAATTCTTTGAATTCATTTGATGTGAATTCTCCACCATTTTCTGATCGAAAGGTCTTGATTTTCTTTTCTGTGTGGTTCTCGTTCAAGGCTTTGAATTCTTTGAATCTCTACATATTTTTTTTTCAAGAAGTGTATCCATGTCTTTCTAGAAAAATCATCAATTAAAGAAACATAGTATACATACCCACTCAATGAACTAGATGACATCGGACCACATACATCAAAGTGGATGATTTCGAATATTCCTTTTTCCTTGCTCTCGCAACTTGGAAATGTCTTATTTGTGTTGTTTCCTTTCGCACATCCTTTCCAAACACCTTCATGTTTTTCTTGTATTTATGGAATACCTTCAACAACTTTTCTTGCAAGTGGTAGTGCCCTATAGTGCACATGTGTAGACATTCTATGCCAAATCTCATTTGGCTCTACTAAGTCATGGACCAAGGCTTGTTCTTGTTGGCCCTTTAGCTTGTATAATCCTCCCTCTTGTTCTCCAATCACTATTGCATCATCTATAGTATTTCCCTTTGGCCACATAAGGACTTGGCCATCTACAAATGCAACCCTTATTCCTTTTGCATCCAATGCAGATATGGAGAGGATATTTTCTTTAGTCCTGGTACAAACAAGACATCCTTTATCTTCATAGACTTTCCAGAGTCTAGATTATAGGAGGATTCACCACTACTTTTTATTGGATATTGGTAGCCATCCCCAAGTTTTAATTTGTGGGTTGATTCATGTTCTAATAGTTTCACAAAATACTCCTTGAATCTCATCATGTGTTTTGAAGCCCCACTATCTATAAGCCAATCATTACTTCTATGTGTGACAGTTCCCATGAGGGAAGAAACCAAAACATACTCTTCATCACTTGAAGAATCTTCACTTTCTTGTTTGACTCTCTTCTTGGGAGGATCACCATCCTATGCAGTGTGAGCATGATGTTTTATTTTTTTATTCTTCTTGTAAGACTTACTCTTATTTCTAGGAAAATATCTGGCAAACTGTCCTCTCTCATCACAAGTAAAAAATCCGAGTTTAGATAGATCTCTGTTATATATTCTAGGGTTATCTTTCTAGTGAAAATGATTACCTTTGGGATGATGATAGTCCCTTCTGGTTTTCTTGGAGTGTACTATGAGAGCTTGATCTTCACTTCCCATTTTTCCTTCTCAGGCTACTATTCGAGCTTCTTCTTGTGAGCATTTCTCCCATATTCTACTGAAGGTGACTAGATTTCTTCTAGAAAAAATCCCTTGAATGAAAGAGTCCCATGACCTAGGGAGACCATTCAAGGTGGTCATCACAATTTCTACATTCTATACTTATTCATCTATTGTTTTAATTTTTTCTTTGATCTAGGAAACCCTTGTAAAGTATGACTGTATGGTCTCCCCATTCCGGATCTTCACATTTTTCAGTTAATTTCTCAAAGTCATCTTCTGATTTATGTTCTTCCCTTCAAATAGTTTGGTCAGGGAATCAAATATATCTTTAGGTGTTTTTAGGGAGGACACCTATGGTATGAGGTGATCCTTGATTAAATCAGCAATAATCCTCTTGGCCTTGATCAAGTTCTTCTTGTGTAAGGCCTTATCCTCATCTCCCTCTGGAATAGGAACCTCTTCATGGATGTAGGAGTCCAATTCATTTTCTTCAAGAACCAGTGACATCCTATAATTCCATGCTTGGAAGTTATTATCTCCCTCAATATTTTCATCAAGCTTCGTGTGATGAGACATATTAACTGAGAACCTCAAATTGAAATACAAAAGGTTTAGATCTTACCAATTTGAGAAGCTGAAAACTGGATTTGGAGATGATCTTCTGCAGTGCTGGTTTTTTGGTTCCGAGGAAAATTAGGGTTTGAATTTCCTGGATTTCTACTCAACCAAAAACTTTGATCTTGGTATATAAACTTATATTTTGAGGAGGAGAGTAAACCTATGTTGGGATCACTCAAAAATTACACTTCTATGAAAATCCCTAATTTCCCGATGTAGTGGTAGGTCAAAAACTAAAAAATATCAGAATCATATTTTGCTTCGACAAAAAGATGTGCCCTTCAATGGAGAGTCATCCTAGCCTCCTTTTGTTGATGGATTGTGGAGATAGACCCAAAAATTAAGAATCCCTAGCTTCTCCAACTGCAAAGTGTCTTCTTCTCAGGTTAGCTCTAATATCATGTTATATTTTTATCATTTCAGCAATATGATCTTAGGATCTTATCTGAGAGAATAACATGCATAATAATCAATCACAAGAGACAATAGACACACATATTTTCCTCGAGGAAACCATAAAGGAGAAAACCCCACAACTTCCTCAAATATAGAATGAGCACCAATGGCATTAATAAAACCCAAAGACAAAAAGATCATCTCCAATAGTTGTTCTCTCTCTCACTTGAGTGAGCTTCTCCTCTCTCACCTATGTGCTATAGCTGGGTGAGTGTGTGTATCAAATAGAGAGTCTCACTCTCTATTATACTAGTTTCTGACTGGACAATCTCTTACTATGGCTGACTTCTCTAGGAGAATATAATAACCCTAGTGCCCCAAAACTATGGGGACTTTTCCCCCTGATCAACAAGGAGGGTTAACCTTTATGACTTTACATGACTTGATTACATTAATGATTCTCTAGATAGGAACATCGGGGACCAATGAAATACAATATATGAAATATACAAGTGAATACATTATGAAGTTAAAAATACATCAATAGAGCATGCAGAATTTTCTTCCCTGCATCCTCTTATACTTATCAATATTTAAACCCTTCACATGTTCGTATGCTTGACTGTTCATTTTCATAACTGATCAAAACTGTTCGATTCCTTATGACAAACAAGGAGTCCATTCGATGTGTAATCAATATTTTTTGCAATGCATATTCATAATTTTGGCTTCTTCCACTATTGTCTTTTTCTACAACTCTGAATCCTTTCACAATTTTCCTTTTTCAGCAAATCAGAGTTTCTATAGTTCTAGTTCCGTAATATTATTTCCGCGCAACTTCTTCCATGTCAACGATTTAATGTGGCATATCTTTTGATCGTTGATAGGAAATAGGACTTAACAAACACCTTCTTTCGCACATCCTTTTCCATAAACTCCTTCCGCACCGTTGATTTCTTGTGCACCATTTCCTGATCATCGATCTTAGAGCAGATGCAGATTAGGGATCCCCGGTTTTCCAAATTTGTTTAAACAACTTCCATAATTTTCTCTTTCTTCCTTCCGCCTTCCATAGGGTGGACTTCGGGTTGCGAAAACCCATATTATTTTATAGTTTGATATCTCTTCTTCTGCATTCTACCTCCCACTTTCTACCTTCCACATTCATTTGGAGGACACCGGGTTACGGAAACCCATGTTATTTTATACATTGATTTCTCGTCTTTTGTATTCCTCCTTACGCTTTCCACATTCCATTGGAATACACCGGGTTATGGAAACCCATATTATTTTATACTAATATTTATCGTCTTTCATATTCCTCCTTCAACTTTCCTCCTTCCTCTTTTCGCCTTCCACTTTTCTTCTGAACCGCTGATATCTTTCTAGGTTCACTCTTGACCATTGTATCTGGGCACAAGCCATGGATTCTTCTAAGTCTTGTGCTTATTTGGAACATATTCTTATAACTATGTTTTTCCATCAATGAAAACCATATCACAAGCTGGTCTATTTCTATATGATCACAAAACCTACCATAATTTCAATAATCTCCCCCTTTGGCATTGGGGGAAACCTTCAAATTCTGGATGCAAAATGTACTTATAATCACCAACTATTTATCATCTATAGAAAAAGCAAGTTCTCCCCCAAATCCCCCTATCAAAGTGCACAATTTATTTGGAATAAGATACAATACCCAGCTTCTGGCATAGATACGCAAACTGTGTCTTTGGGAAGGGTTTAGCGAAGAAATCAACAATCTGTTCTGTAGAAGGAATAAAATTCAATTGAAACACTCTGTTTGGGGCCTGCTCCCTTAAGAATTGATACTTAATAGGTATGTTCTCAGTTTTTGAATGAAGCACTAGATTTTTGGACATACTAATGGCACTAGTATTATCACAATAGAAAGGAATGGGATCAACATATTTTACCTCCAAGTCTACCAGTGTTTAGATCATCCGGAGTATTTGTGTATAGTAGGTGGTGGAAACAATGTATTCATATTCTGTAGTGGATAAATATATCGAGCATTGCTTCTTACTCATCCATGAAACTAAATAATCACCCAAGAAGAATGCACCTCCACTCGTGCTCTTTCTTTCATCCAAACAATTTTCCCAACCAACATCTGAATATACAGTTAGCTAAATATTTTGATTTCTAGGATACCAGAGACCATAAGTGATTGTTCCCTTAAATTATTTAAATATCCTCTTAAAAACCACCAAATGAAATTGCTTAGGAGCATATTGAAATGTTCCTACCATTCCAACAACTTGTATTATATCAGGACAGGATGTTGTGATGTATAAGAGCCTTCCTATCGTTGACTGATATATTCTTTCATCAACATTAGGTGAGGTATCATCCTTGATAAGTTTACAACCAAAAACCATATCTGTACTAACAGATGACGAATCTTCCATATGAAATCTTTTCAACATCTCCTTCAAATACGTCTCTTGGGAGAGAAAGAAACCTTCAGAACTCTGGATAATGTGAAGACCAAGAAAGAATGAAAATTCTCCTATCATTGACATGTCAAAGTTAGATTACATGGAATTAAAAAACCACTGAACATAAGTATCATTAGTGCATCCAAAAATAATGTCATTCACATACACCAAAACAACTAATAAATCATCACCTTCAGATTTGATATGCATGTTACTGTCAACAATGCCTTTCTTGAACCCTTTGTCCTGTAGATATTTATTTGGCCTATAATACTAGTATCTTGGTTCCTGTTTCAATCCATATAGATCCTTCTTGAGTTTTCAAACATTGTTAGGCTTCTCTGTCAGTTGGAACCCTTCAAGTTGTTCTATATAGACTTCTTCTTCTAGATCTCCATTGAGAAAAGTTGACTTAACATCCATGTGATACTCTTTGAAGTTATTATGATTGGCATAGGCAAGAAACATTTTGATATCTTCCAATATTGCAACTGGTGCAAAATTTTCATCAAAATCCTATCCCTCAACTTGTGCATACCCCTTACAGACCAATCGGGCTTTATTCCTCACAATTTATCCTTGCTCATTCATCTTGTTTTTAAACACCCACTTGGATCCTATTACATTTTTTTCTGTAGGTCTAGGAACCAACTCTCAAGTACTATTCTTCTAAATATGATCAAGCTCTTCATTCATGGCTTTAATCCAATATTCATCCTCACTAGCTTCTTCAAAATTCATAGGTTCCATCATAGATAGGAAACAAATTTGAGCCTTGTTCTGAATATTTAATCAACTTCCTTCTTTTCTAAACTCCTTTATCCTTGTCACCAATTATTTGATACTAAGGATGATTCTTCTGAACGATTCTAGAAGATGGTTTGGTTTTTGTCTACTGTCTTGAATCTTCCTAAGTGTTTTCACTTTCATCATTTGAATCTAAATCTTATTTTTCTGATTCTTGGACGTGTTCTTCCTTATCTTCAATTGTATATTATGTATTTGGTTCAACATTGCTTATTTGAATATATTTTACAGGGATTCCTTCATCGATTTTAATGTCAATACAATCAACCAATTTATGTAGCCTCATATTATAACAAGTGTATCCTTTACTATTTGCAACATATCCTAAGAAGATACCTTCATCAGCCCTGTCATCATATTTGGAAAGATGTTCATCATTATTTTTAATATAAAATTTACTTCAAAATACTTTAAAGTGATTGGTAGAATTAGGTATTACACACCATAATTTGTCACGTCCCCACACCTCATCCTGAAAATGGAGAGGACACGACCTACGTTACTGTTGCTGTCAAATGGGTGATATGGCCCCATGAACATGATAATAAAAATGCATTGAATTAAAAACATACATAGATACATTATACAAGAAATAAACAATGGAATAAAAACACATTCATTCAATCATTCAACATGTTCATAGTAATTCATAAAACAAATATAGTTGCGGAAATTAAATACACAAATAATACTTATTTTGAGAAGAGGATTCCTTGCAACTAGCTATGTCGCTGCAACGTTCCACCCATCCATAGGCTAGTGTGCTTGTTAGTATCTCAGCATCACTGCAACCCCCGAACTGGGCATGATTTCCACAAGGAACTAGGGAACACCAAGCTTACACACAACAATACCATTAACCCATAGTCAAGCCAACACACAGTTCGGTTTCACAGACTATTAGGGAAACAAGCCAATAACATAGGTTCCTTGGACCTAATCATCCAATCCAACAATCAAATCCAACCACAGTCAACCATCTAACAGATGGGTTCCTTGGACTTACTCGTCCAAGTCAACACAAGCATGCACTTCACAGCAAAAATACAATTGTTGGGTTGTAGAGAAACATTTGGCAGCCACAATCAGAAATAAAATATGGGTAAAAACAACCCTGGGTGAGAAAAATACAATTCCATGAATCATTATTAGGCAATATGGGAGAAAACCGTCCATCATAAACTCCCAAATCATACATTTGAACTCAGAAAAACGTTTATGTACATATCAGGAGCAAAAACGACCTCCATTCACCCACAAATTGGGAATTCTTGGCTCCCTAACCACTGAGCAGTACACCAATGATATAATGGGTATGGAACAATGAGGAAACAACATAAATCATGAGGGGAAAGCACCCAACAAGCTTAACTGTGTGAGGAGAGGAAAAACATCCTCTTAAATCCCCCAAAATTGTGGGTCTCTTCTCCCATTCGCTGAGCAACACAAAAACGACTTCCCAGTCATGGAGAAAAATGGATAAACTGTAGAAAAACATGAGGGAAGCTCCCAGCTTTATCACAAGGCAAAAATGGCCTCTTCAAACCCCAAGAATCATGGTCCCCTTCTTCTCATTCACCGTCAACATAGAAAAGGAATTTTGAGCATGGATAAAATTAAGAAAACAACAAGAAAATCGTGAGGGAGAAAGCTCAACAAGCTTCAACTACATGAGAGAGCCCAACCTCCATGAGAATGGGCGAGGAATGAAATATATGGGTGAATATTGGCTTGGGAATGCATTTCTAGGTATTTACTTGACCCACAAGTCAAAAACACATTTTTCCAAAATGGGTGGTCTTCCCAATTCGAATTTGACCTCCATAGCTTTCCCATCCCAAGGAAATAACTTCCTCAACCAACTTCTAGATGGCTGGGCACAAAAGAAAAAATGGGTAGTTGACAACTTTATGGGTTTTCCCTTTGACATTGGATTTACCCCATTGACTCAAGGGTTTGATTATTTCCCCCTCCCTATTCCGTGTGAAATCATGCCCCCATCTCTTTAACGTTGTGGTGCATAACTAGTTGTGGTGTTTTTTTATTAATTGCATAGTTACATGATGTCTCAAAACATATTATGTCTAGATAGCATATAAACCATCGGCATATATTTTAATTTTCAAAACATAAAACACTAAATCCATGGTGGGGCCTTTTCCTTGTGCTCCACACCATGATTTATTAACGCTATTTACATCATATGCAATTCAATACCATGGGGTCAAAACCAGGGTGTTACACAATTCATACTGATTCTTATCATTGTTTGGCCTTAAGTGATCTTTGTTAAGAATATTGACAACTGTGTGAATTGCCTCTACCCAGTAAATCCAAGAAACAATTATTTCATTCATCATTGATCTTCACATCTGTTGGACTAACCTATTCTGTCTCTCAACTATGTCATTCTATTATGGAGTCCCTGGAATAGTATATTCTATTTTAATTCCATTTTTATCACACGATTATTTGAAGTCTCTTGAACTAAAATCTCCTCCTTTATCATATCATATTTCCTTCAGTCTCTTTCCTGTTTGATTCTCAGTGATAGCCTTGAAAATTTTGAACTTTTCAAACGCTTCAGATATTTTATTCAGAAAAGAAACCGATGTGAGTCTATAATAATCATCAATGACCAACATAAAAATATTTCTCTTCTTGTTCCTTCCTTTGTTGATGGTCCACACAAATCCATATGTACTAACTGAAGTGGTTTGTATGTTGATGTGACATTCTTGGATTTAAACTATGTGCGAGTCAATTTTCCCATTTGACAAGGTTTACAAAAAGAGTCATATGGATTTTATATTTTTGGAAGATCATTTACCGCCCCATTGTTCACAATATTGATTATATGATCAAAGTTTAAATGTCCAAGTTTTCTATGTCAAATCCATCTTTCATCGTACTTTCTTAGATGAAATTCTTCTTTTCTTTCTTTCAAGACATAGACATTATTTTATGTTCTTATTCCTTTTGCAACCAACTGTCCTGAGGGTACGTATTTTATCTTGCAATATTTAGAGTTGAAAACAACTTCACATCCTCTGTCACAAAATAGGTTGACACTAAGAAGATTATGTTTTATTCCATCTACAAACAACACATCTTGGGATTTCCCTTTTACATTACTCAACTTCACCATTCCTTTTCATTTGATTTTCTCGGGAGCATCATTTCCAAAAGTTACATTTCCTGATTTATTTTCACTTAGAGACAAAAACTTACTTTTATCACTAGTCATGTGTTTGGAACATCCACTGTCAATATAACAGGGGCCTTTTTCCTTTGAACAGAAAGCACTAAGCCACATTTGTTATTTTCTTTCTTCTTCCAAACTTTAGCATTTTCAACAGAGTAATTCACTCTTGGGTCTGTTTTGTAATCCTTCGCATGAGAGTCTGAATCCTTGTGTCCAAAATTATGACAAACATAACATTATGGGTCATTGTACAATAGATCAAAAGAGTTTTTATATCTATCATGGGTTATTCCTTTAGTTGTGCACTAAGTTGTATGTAGTTCTTGTCTACTTGTTAACTGTCTTGTTCTATGTTGCAGCAATTGGTTGTTCTTTGATTGCATATTTCTAAAATTAAATTTACAGTTTGCAGCTTTGTAGCCAAAATTAGAACAACAATAACAGTAACCATGGAAAACAATTTGGTACCTGAATCTTGGTTGACTTCCTTTTTGTTGATTTTGTTTCTGAGCAATCCTTGGTTGATAATTCTGATATGAGTTTCTGATTCTGGTACTTGTTTCATTTCCTTTTGTTTGCATAGTATGTTCGCATTCTAATTGTCAGCTTCTTGACCTTATTGACCTTTTTGTTTCCTCTTCTTTGGTATGATTCTATCAAACTCCTCTAGAGCACTGATTAGTAAACTGTCCATGTCAACCATAGCTTCTTCATCATTGAAGTCACTTCCTGTATATTCATTTCCAAAATATTCTATGGTCATAATCATAAAGTTATTCACTTCATCTTCACAAGATGAATCATTGTCTGTCTCTTCTGAAGAATCAACATCATTTGCACACAAGATTTTCCTTCTATATTTATCCTCTTTATTGTATTTATTGAATTTATAGTTTTCTTCATCATCATAAGTCTTCCTCTTTTTCTTGTGGGGACATTTAGATGAAAATGAACTATTTTACCATAGTTAAAAAAAATTAAAGGGTATATTTCCTTTATATTTACCTGATCCTTTCTTCAGTCTCCTTACAAATTTTGCCTCAGTCACATCCATTTCAAAGTCAGTTTTCTTATATGCTTTAAAGGATGCTTCTATAGTGGTAGATTTATCTTTACCAATCCTCATTTCATAGGCTATAAGAGTACCTAGGAGTTGGTTAGTAGGCATAGTTTTAAGATCACTTAATTCTTCTATTGCAGACACTTTGGGATTAAATATTTCAAGCAAAGATCTCAAAATTTTCTCAACAAAGGATTCTTCATCAATATTTTCACCAAGACCCTTCATAGCATTCATAGTCTCTTCTATTCTTAATAAATATTTACTAACAGTCTCATCCTCATTCATCTTTATATTTTCAAATTTCAGTCTATATGTCTGTAGTTTGGCATCCTTTACTTGCTCATTTCATTCATAACTACTTACAAGTTTATCCCACATCTCTTTCGCAAATTCAAGATGCATCACTTTAACAAACTCAGCCTCCGCAAGACCGCTCATAATAGTGTTCATTTCCTTTGCATTGAAACTAAATTCCAACTTATCATCTCTGGAGGATAGCACAACGGGCTTTTTACATAGCCAGTTTCTACTACATCCGAAGCATTAGCACCTAAGGACATTATATAAGTTCTCATTCTAACCTTCCAAAAGGAAAAATTTGTTCCATCAAACAGAGGAACCTTATTGGATGAATTCCCTTCATAATTTGTCATGTTTAAGATTACAGATCTACCTTTAAATGAAAGGAACCTGCTCTAATACCAATTCATGAAATTCTTCAAATAACTGAGAGGGGGGGTGAATCAGTTATTCCTAAATATTAAACCATTTTCAATATTTAAAACATTATTATTGATTACAGATTTATAGTTATGATAATGCATCAAGTATTACAGAAGGAATGATGATCATCAATCACACACACATGATAGAGACAAACAAATATTCATATTTATTTGAGCACCTACTCAAATGAGGATGAAACCTCTTTTTACAAATTCCTTCTTGTGGAGAGCACCAACCCTCATGTTTTTCTAGCAACCACTAAAATAACATTCTACAGCTACTACTGAGTGGAAGCACCAACTTCCACTTGTAGGGGCTCCAGCTTGTATAGAGAAGACAACATGTTTTTTCCTAGCATCACCCTACCACCCTTGTTCCTTAGATTCAAACATGTTCATTACAATATGGAGAAAATTGATATAGCAATGCATACCAAATTTGTTCTGATCTACTTATGAATTTACATATGCACCTTGGCTCCCCTCATTGTCTATGTTCTTGATATTCTTGAAATAACAACTAGTCCTCTTTCATTCTGCAATCCCCACTTCTACGATGGTCCATACACCATCTCTCTTCCTACAGAGAGCACACCAACTCTTCTTCCATGCATCCTCTTATACATATCAGTATTTAAACCCTTCACCTGTTCCTATGTGTGACTGTTCATTTTCATAACTGATGAAAACTGTTCGATGCCTTCTGAAAGACGAGTCCAATCGAAGTGTAATCATGATTTTCTACAATGCATCTTCGCAATTTTTTCTTCTTTCGCTATTGTATTTTTCTGCAACTCTGACTACTTTCACAATTTTCCTTTTTCAGCAAATTAGAGTTTCCATAGGATTCTTTTTGCAGAAAATCGTCGATTTCATGTGGCATCTCTTCTAATCATTGATCAGAAATAGGACTTAAAAAACACCTTTATTGCACATCCTTTTCCATAAACTCCTTCTATGTCGTTGATTTCGTATGCACCATTTCTTGATCATCGATACTAGATCATATGTGAATTGGGGATCCAAGGTTTTACAAATTTGTTTAAACAACTTCCACAATTTTCACTTTGCGCCTTCCACATACCACAGGGTGGACTCCGAGTTGCAAAAACCAATATTATTTTATACTTTGATTTCTCGTCTTCCGCATTCCACCTTTTGCTTTCTGCCTTCCTCTTTCCTCCTTCCGCATTGCACTGGTAGACACCGGGTTAAAGAAACCCATATTATTTTATACTTTGATTTAACATCTTCCATATTCCACCTTCTTCTTTCTACCTTCCGCGTTACACTAGCAGAGACCGGGTTACGGAAACCCATATTATTTTACACCTTGATTTCTTGTCTTTCGTATTCCACCTTCCGCTTTTCTTCTGAACCATTGATTTATTTGCGGGTTCACTCTTGACCATTGGATCTATGCACAAGCCATTGATTCTTTTGAGTCTTCTGCTTATCTAGAACATATGCTTAGAACTATGTGTTTCCATCAATGAAAACCATATCACAGTCTGGTATGTTTCCATATGATCACAAAACCTACCATAATTTCAACAACAAGAAGGAAGGATAGCCAATATAGAAGAGAAGATAAATGATAATGAATATCAAGCTCTATCTACTCACACCAAGCATGGGAGAAATAAAAGCAAGAATCAAGGATCACCTTCCAGGAATACCACCAGAATTCAAAAGGAGTAAGAGACCTAGAAAGGATTACCCATCCTTTGAATGATATTCATGTCATAAGATGGGCCACATTGCTATATATTGTCCTCTTAAGAAAGATAAGTTCAAGAAGAAGAACCAAAATTACCATTCCTATGCAACTAATATTAATTATGTCACAGTAATCTAGGGACTAAACATAGTCTACAAATGATTCAAGACAAATTACACATGAAAATGGTGTAACGGTACGGCAATAAGAGTTTGCAGAAACTATATAATCAATAATGAATGATAGTACAATACAATGTCATGCAGAATCATGAATTCCTAGACAATTCAAACACTCAAGGAGGTCATTCAAATTGCATGGATGGTTGTAGCTTAATTGAATGTCAGCCACAATCGGCACACATAGTTAACCACTGAGCTAATCCATAACTGACTCTCACACTAAGTCCTAACTAAATCGAAGTGCAATAGATGACTGAGACTAACTAAAAGTGACTCATTACATGTAACTGCATGTCCAAATCAAGGAGGTAGTGCATCCATAACTCCAAGTAGCTCCGATGGAGTTAACTGAAGTGCCACTTGTCATCAAAAGTGGTTGGAGGTGCCCTAGTTGTCTCCATTTCAAAAATAATAGCCAAAAATAATCAAATAATGAATAGAGGCACCTTTACAACTCAGCTTAACTGATTGTTAGGTAAAACAATAATTAGTTAGAAATTAGGTGCATTTATGACACTCAAATCACCCCAGAATTGCGCCTTGTTTGAAGGAGGAAGCCCGGTTAGCCTCCTTGAATGAAGGAGAAGGCTTAGTTTGCCTCCTTGACTAAAGGAGGGTGTGGGTGTGCTCATGCTGATGTCATAGTGTGCTCATCTGATTCCAATTAAGTCAATTAAACTTAGGATAGTGGGTAAATAGGAAAAAATTGACCAAATAAGTGTGCATGTTGGGTAAATGACTCCAAAACCTCCCCTTAATCTATACTCAGGAGGAGTAAAAATAAAATGCATGAAATTCTAGGGCCTTGAAAACAAATTCCATAGGTCAGCCTGTACAATAATGTAACTCAAACAATGCTCAAAAATAAATCTAAGTGAGGAAAGAGGGAAAACCCAGTGGGAAAAAACTACCCCTCAAGTTGAACACTGGAAAGTAATCTAGTCACCTTGATGAACTCACCCCCAATACTGAACATAGGTGAGTGAACTTATTCTTTGAAAAATATCTTGTTGAAGATGTCTGCAATTTGCCATCAGTAGGGAAGTATTGCAAAATGATGGTCCTGCCATGCACTAATTCCCTGATATAGTGCATGTGTGTCTCTACATGCTTGGTCCTCTGCTTGGTAACTAGATATGTGGAGATATTAATAGCACTTTTATTGTCACAAAAGAGGATATTTGACAAAGTACTACCAAAATCAAACTCTTAAAGAATGCCTTGCAACCAAACAACTTGGATGCAAGCATTCACAGGTCCTCGGTACTCGGCCTCTGCTGAAGACAATGCAATGGAAACCTGATTTTTGCTAGACCAGAAAATAGGGCCACCACCAAAAATGAATACATATCCAAAATTATACTTCCGATCAATAGAATTTTCCGCCCAATCTGAATCTGTGTAACCAACCAACTCTAGCTTAGAGTCTACAGCATAGTGAATCTCATAGGTCCTGGTGCCCTGAATATACTGGAGGATCCTCTTGGCTTCCTTCCAATGAATATCATCAGGATGCTACATGTATATTGATACAACATTCATGGCATAACATATATCAGGCTGAGAACATGTCAAGTAAATAAATATACCAATCAGTTGGCGGTAGATTGTGCAATCCATGGGTGCAGTGTGTTTTCCTTCTTCAAGGTTTATCCTTGAAAGGAAAGGGAATGGATCAGACTTACATTCATCCAATTTAAACTTAATGAATAGTTCTGATATGTATTTATACTGAGTTACTATTATCCCATCACAATTTTGTGCAATTTCAAGCCCCAGAAATTGCTTCAAGGGCCCCAAATCACTCATCTCAAATGCATCATCGAGGGCAGTTTTTATGACTGAAATGGAAGCAACAATGCTACCAATAATCAAGAGATCAAAAAAATATAAAAAAATTATAATCAAATCACCATCATACTAATATAGATACAAGTTTGTATCTGATTTACATTTTTGGAAGTTTTACGAGAGAAGAAAGGCATCCATCTTGGAATACCACTCTCTTGGGGCCTGTTTTAACCCGTATAATGACATCTTTAGTTTGCAAACCAAAGATGAATATGAAATGTATCCCTCAGTCTGCTTCATGTATATCTCCTCATGAATATCTCCATGTAGAAAGGTAGACTTAACATCCATATGATGCACTTCCCAGTGCTTGGATGCCGCAATTGCCAAAACTAGGCCGATGGAGTCCATTTTTTCAACCGGTGCAAAGGTCTCATGATATCCCACACCTTGGACCTGGGAGAACCCTTTTTCTACCAGAATTTCCTTATATTTGTAGGTGCTTCCATTATCATCAATTTTTTTCTAAAACACCCACTCGCATTGAACTAATTTTCTCCCCGGAGGAAGAGAAACTAACTCCCAAGTACCATTCTTTCGAAGAGAATTCATCTCTTCGTCCATGGCAGCTTGCAATCTCGGATCTTTTTGAGCATGGTAGTAAGACTTGGGATCTGAAATTATCATTAAATAACAAGTTTTGGACATAAAATTTTCATGACAAGAGAGCGCAATGCATTCTCTTTGGAAATCAAACCCGGTTCTTCTTGGATCATCAGGATTTCCAATGTTGTCACCAGTGGAAGAAATTGTCCATTTGTCCCAAGTTGGGAGATGTGTTTTCACTTCAGGATCTGAAATTGAAATTGATTCTTTCTGGTCACTAATATCAGATATCAGAGGTTCCAAATCAGGTTCCAAATCAGGGTCATCACCCCCAACTTCATCATCCAAATATTCAGCAGAATAGGAAGGAAATTCAATAGTTTTCTCCTTCACTAGCTCTACCTCCTGGTCATCTCCTTGAAGACCGATTCTTTCTCTCTGCAACACCATTCTACTGAGGAGTGTACAGGACTTAATGTTGGATATAAATACCACTTTTGGAAAATATATGCAAAAAATAATTACTGATATATTCCTCACCATTATCATATCTCAAAGTTTTGATCTTTTTCCCAGATGCATTCTCAATCAGTGCTTTCAATTCAATGAATTTTTCTAAGACTTCTGACTTTTTTTTTTATGAATAAGGCCCATGTATATCTAGAATAATCATCTATAAAAGTGATAACATACCGATATCCATTCAAGGATGTGGTGGGAATTAGTATGCTGATATCAAAATGAATCCGCCCCAATATTTCTGATGCCCGGCTTGCCTTTCCCCGATCAAACTTATGCTCAGGATGCTTTCCCAAAATACAACCTTTGCAAATTTTGGTGGTAGCTTTGATGACTAGGAGGCCTTCAACCATGCAATTTTTCTGTAATTTATGCAATTATTTAAAGTTTATATGGCCCGATATCTCATGCCATAGTCTGCTGACCTCATTTCCATGAGTCAAAAGAGCTGTGGGCTTTCCATCCTCCATAAGATGGGAAAACTCATAGGCTTTTGCATGATGATTTTCAGAGCCTTTGTCACAAGTTTCCCTGATGCAAGTTCAGTAATTTCTACATCTTATGGGCTGAATGATAGTCTCTTGAGAACTACAGTTTGGGTCATTTGATAGACACTCAGGAGGTTTAAGGCAAGAGATGGTACACACGGGACATTGGAAAAATAATCGTGCTCAAGATTCACTGTACCTTATCCTTTTGATATGATGATAGAGTCATCTCTGATGTGGATGGGAATGCTCTTGCTGGTGTCAAGAGAAGAGAGAGAGTCTCTAATGGCCATCATGTTGTTCGAAGCTCCAAAATATATGAGTAGATACACATACTCTGATACATGGTATTAGAGAAGCAAGGTTTATCAAGTTCTACAAAGTTGAGGAGCGCATCCAATCTCCTATCCCTCTCTGAAGAAGAGCTTGTCTAGCTTACAAGATTTTCTCCTAGTTTGTTTTGTAGGTTGCAGAGAGTATCTACTAGAGCATATCAACAACTTCAATATAGATTCAAAAGTTCCTATACTATCTCCTTTCAACTATGCTGATTGGAAGCCAAAGATGAGTGCATACTTGAAGAGGCAATGTCTCTTTGATGTCTCCATTGGTGCATTGAGTGACCCTGAGTCTTATGAAGAGAAGATTGATTGGATAAATAATTGTGATAGAGCTTATGGTGTTTGGGAATGTCTCCAAATATATATCATCTCATAGATTCTGCTGAATTTCCATTTGATCTTTGGAAAATTTTGGACAAAGCTTTTGGTTTGCAGCAAATTGA
This sequence comes from Pseudotsuga menziesii, assembly GCA_001517045.1. Classification (NCBI taxonomy): domain Eukaryota; kingdom Viridiplantae; phylum Streptophyta; class Pinopsida; order Pinales; family Pinaceae; genus Pseudotsuga; species Pseudotsuga menziesii. The sequence goes on along the minus strand of LPNX011195719.1, from coordinate 19,148 downwards.
AGATGAAGCATGGAGCGAACCTAGCATCTCCTCTTGTTCTATTTCTCAAGATTTATTGGCCTCTAAATTATATAATGAAGTTGATTATGATGAATAATTTTCTCATACATTTCATGTTGCCGCTGCCCTTTTCATTCGAATGCTTCCTCCTTCAATGAAGAAGCAAATATTGAAGAGCCATCTTTTTCTGTGTCTCTTGAAGGTGATTTTTCTTCTTGTGATACTATTGATGAAAAAGAAGTAACATATGGATATTCTACTGATATTTATTATGATCCTATAACCCATTCATTGTTCTCTAAATATCCTATCTTAGATTCTCAGATCTATGTGTCATATTCTTCACACCTTGTGCATACCTATCTCATTGATGGTGCGCAACCCAGTGACTTCCAGGATGTTTGCTTAGCCACATAAAGCCTTCTTTGTGTCATACCACTTACCTTACTTGATCTCATGTGCTTCAGGATATCCTCCTTTGTTCTTGGCATCAATACTCAAATCTTTCTTGAAGATTTTGAACATATCATTATTTCCTCCTTTCATACAAAGGATTCATCACCAGTGTATTTCCATGAGTCTATTGATATGCTTATATGTGATCCTTTGGATTTTGATTTAGAAGCATATTTTCAGGTTGATACACATATCATACCACCATCCATACCATCTACCATATCTTTGAATAATCCTAATACTATACAAATCCCTAGTTCACTAGTTGATTCCTCATTGGTCTCTTATGCAATGATATTTATCTTACATGATTTGAAGTATTTCCTAACTTTCAGTGGCTGGTTATCCATGACCTTATTCATATATGGACTGATATTAAACATGTCTGGATCTGTTATAAACACTTATGGTTCATATCTTATTCCCATCCATCATTCATATTTTTACACCTATTAGTTTTCCCCAATTGCTCATAATTTTCCTAGTCTAGCCCTATATCCTCATAGAGCCATTGAAGCCTTTATCCTTGCTGTTACATATGATAATATTTCTGATATATCATATTTTTATCAGCCCCATATCAGATCTATATAGATCCTACATCATATTGGAAGATTGACATGTGATCCACATCACAATTTTGCAGCTATTTCAGGGAATCGGGTGTGAAATTAATTGTCTTAATTTTTGTACTCTTTGGAAAGGAGTATGCATAGATCTCTTTTCCATTTCAGATTATATTTGCATATAAAAGTTTGACAGTAGCAAGAATCATTCATATAATGCTCCTACTTCATCAGATGATGAGATACAAGGAGTCTCTCATCTTCCTTCTTGCAGGTTCTACACTCCAGCACATGATCATGGAGTCCAAGATTTCTTCAAAAAGTCTTCCATCCAGAAGAAATTCACTCAGCTGATTCAAGTGAAGATAAGGATATGTTTAAGACATATTATTTCAAAATTTTGTGCCTTGTCCTTTCTTGAGAGAGGATTTTCCCCATGTTGTTTTGCCTCTTTCCTCACTTTTCTGGACATAATATTTGTTAAAGGGTGACCATAGCCTTGTTGTTGGGCCCTATCTGCATCTATATTTTTTTTCATACCATCATAAATTCAAAATTTTAGGGGGCTGTTGGAATATATTAAACCCACTCACAACTTAGGATAAAATAATTAATCATTATTTGATTAATTATTCACCCACTAGCTTAATTAGTTGGCATCCAATTGCACCTTAAAGTCAATACATGCAATCTATATCCTAGGAATGATTTATTACCAATTATGGGTTGATATTGACCACCTTTTGACCATATAGAATTAGTATACAGGACTTTACAGCAGATTCTGCTTTATTCTGCTTTTTCTGCATTTCCTGCTTTTCTATGGATAAGATAAAAGCTAGTCAAATAGGAAACTAGGAGCTTTTGTTTCCAACCCATCCTGCATTATTTTTTCTCCATTTTCTAGTATTAGAATGTTTTTCCATCTCCTTGATAACTAACTCATTATTTTTCCAACTCGTGAGGTCCTTGATAGATTTGGGAAGTGCTTTAGCCACCTATGAGGATTTGCTATATTTTGGTAAGTCAGTCTTTTTGAGCTTTATGAGTTGTTTCCATACAATTTGATTTTCCTATGAGGGATGTAATATTTATGTACACTATTATTCATCATTATTAAATGGAATGATACGCACAAATATTCATCTCTTCATTCATGTGATTCAGTCTATTTTCTTCTCTCTATTTTTCTAGTGTATGCTTGTGAGAATTCTTAGTAGCAATATCTATTTCCTGTGCTTCTTCTTAGCATCATTTCTCATAGCCTTGATCTATTATTTCTACATGGTATCATAGCATAAAGTTTGATCAATTTATATATAGTTGAGGATCACATCCAGTCTCCTATCCCTCTCTAAAGAAGAGCTTGTCTAACTTACAAGATTTTCTCCTAGTTTGTTTTGCAGGTTGCGGGGATTTTATTCTTGAGCACATCAATTCATCAATATGAATTATTAATCAGCTATAATTCTTAATTCCTTCAAATACCACGAATGGAAATCCAAAATATCCATTATATTGTGCAGTAGAGGATTATACAGAGTTACACTAGCTTTGGAGAATGAGCCCAATTCTGTGATTGAGAAAGCTAAGTGGAATAATAGGTTGGATGAAGCCTATGGATTGCTTTGCCTCTCTATTTATCCTGACCTACTCTTTCATATATGTGTTTTTACCACTCCAAAACAAATATGGACTCAATTGGAGTCTCTCTTTGGAGTTCAAGATGAGCAAAGAGCGCATCAATTGGAGATTGAGTTATTCTCACTAAGTCCAAGCAATTTTGAATCTCTTGAGGGTCTCCTCAAAAATTTCAAGTCACTTGTTATAATTCTAAATCAATGTGGGATTGATAAAGTATATGATCAATCAATCCTTTCCATTCTTTCAAAATTGGGTCTTGATTACTCAGTTTTTGTGTCTACCTTTCATGCAACTAGGCTTCCTATTCCTAAGTGGAAAATGCCTTCTTTAAATTCTTTTCTTGATTCACTAACAAAGGAGAAAGATAAATTGATCCATATGGGTGCCATTAATTATTAAAAGTTCAAGGATCATGCTCTCTTGGTTCAAGGAAGCAAGAAATTCAAATCAAAAGAGAAGCAAATTGTGAAGAAGCCAAAGTCAGAAATCGAAGATGAAGATTTAATGAAGAAAGTTAAGAAGAAAGGGAGCACATCCAAATGTTGTTATTGCAGAAAGGGTTTTCATTCAGAGAAGAAGTGTTTCAAGAATAAAATGGACATCATGTCTCAGCTTCTTGAGAAGCACAAGATCGAAGTTCCAGATGAACTAAAGAAGCCTGCTGATTCCTGAGAACAATGTCATACTGCGCAGTTCCAAGGTGATATAACTTATGCTTTGAGTGCCATAGTTCTCTCCTTTTCTCGTATATTTGATATACATTTATTCTCTGATATATCAGAATGATAAATATCATAAAATTTCTTTGATGATCCTCCTCTCAGCCTACTAGATTCATCTCCCAAAAATTATGATTTTTCACTAGATATTGACTTACCTTTGAGAAGCTCTTCCTCACAAGCTTGTATATCTAATTTATAAGATTGTTTGTAGGATGATATGTATTTCATGACACATATAATACCACCATCCATACCATATACCATACCTCTGAATAATCCAAAGACTATACAAATCCCAAGATCACTAGTTGATTCCTCATTGGTCTCTTGTGCAGTGATATTTATCTTACATCGTTTGAAGTCTTTCCTATATTTCATTGGCTGGTTATCCATGTCCTTAGTCATATTTGGACTGATATTAAACATTTTTGGATATTTTCTAAACACTTATGGTTCATATCTTAATCCCATCCATCATTCATATTTTTACACCTATTAGTTTTCCCCAGTTGTTCATAATTTTCCTGGTCTAGCCCTATATCCTCACATAGCCACTAAAGCCTTTGTATTTGATGTTCCATATGCTAATGATTCTGATATATCAGAGTTTTATCAGCCTCATATCATATCTATATAGGTGCTACAGCAGATTGGAATATTTACATGTGATTCACATCACAATTTTGCAGCTATTCAGGGAATTGGGTGTGAAATAAATTGTCTTAACTTTTGTACTCTTTGGGAAGGAGTATGCACATATCTCTTTTCCATTTAATATTATGTTTGAAGATAAGAGTTTGAAAGCAGAAAGAAGCATTTATATAATTCCCCTACTTCATCAGATAATGAGATACAAGGAGTCTCTCCTCTTCCTTCTTGCAGGTTCTACACTCCAGCACATTATCATGGAGTTCATGATTTCTTCAACAAGTCTTCCATCCAGAAGGAGTTCACTCAGCTGATTCAAGTGAAGATAAGAATATGTTGAAGACATATTATTTCAAAATTTGGTGCCTTGTCCTTTCTTGAGGGAGGATTTTCCCCATGTGGTTTTTCCTCTTTCCTCACTTTTCTGGACATAATAATTGTTAAAGGGTGACCATAGCCTTGTTGTTGGGCCCTATATGCATCTATATGCATATATATATTTTGTCATACCATCATAAAGTCAAACTTATAGGGGCGTGTTGGAATATATTAAACCCACTCACAACTTATGATAAAATAATTAATCATTATTTGATTAATTATTCACCCACTAGCTTAATTAGTTGGCATCCACTTGCACCTTAAAGTCAATACATGCCATCTATATCCTAGGAATGATTTATTTCCAATTATGGGTTGATCTTGACCACCTTTTGACCATCCAGAATTAGTATACAAGACTTTACAGCAGATTCTGCTTTATTCTGTTTTTTCTGTTTTTCCTGCTTTTCTATGGATAAGATAAAAGCTAGTCAGCTAGGAGGCTAGGAGCTTTTGTTTCCAACCCATCCTCCATTAGTTTTTCTCCATTTTATAGGATTAGCATGTTTTTTTTATCTCCTTGACAACTCACTCATTCTTTTTCCAACTCGTGAGGTCCTTGATAGATTTGGGAAGTGCTTTAGCCACCTATGGGGGTTTGCTATATTTTGGTAAGTCAGACTTTTTGAGCTTTATGAGTTGTTTACATACAATTATATTTTCCTATGAGTGATGTACTATTTATGTACACTATTATTTATCATTATTCAATGGAATGATACACACCAATATTCATCTCTTCATTCATGTGATTCAGTCTCTTTTCTTCTCTCTATTTTTCCTGTGTATGCTTGTGAGAATTATTAGTAGCAAGATTTATTTCTTGTGCTTCTTATTAGCATAATTTATCATAGAATTGATTTATTATTTATACATGGTATCAGAGCAGAAAGTTTGATCAAGTTCTACAAAGTTGAGGAGCACATCCAGTCTCCTATCCCTCTCTAAAGAAGAGCTTGTCTAACTTACAAGATTTTCTCCTAGTTTGTTTTGCAGGTGGGAGAGATTTTATTCTTGAGCACATAAATTCAGAAATATGGATTATTCATCAGCTATAATTCTTACTTCCTTCAACTACCATGAATGGAAATCCAAAATCTCCATTCTATTGTGCAGTAGAGGATTATACAGAGTTATACTATCTTTGGAGAATGAGCCCAATGCTGTGATTGAGAAAGCTAAGTGGCATAATAGGTTGGATGAAGCATATGGATTGATTTGCCTCTCTATTTCTCCTAATATACTCTTTAATATAGATGGTTTGACCACTCCAAAGCAATTAAGGACTCAATTGGAGTCTCTCTTTGGAGTTCAAGATGAGCTAAGAGCGCATCAATTGGAGATTGAGTTATTCTCACTGAGTCCAAGCAATTTTGAATCTCTTGAGGGTTTCTTCACCAAGTTCAAGTCACTTCTTCTAATTCTCAAGAAATTTGGGATTGAGAAGGTAGATTATCAATTAATCCTTTCCATTCTTTCAAAATTCGGTCTTGATTACTTAGTTTTTGTGTCTACCTTTTATGCAACTAGGCTTGTTGTTCCGAAGTGGAAAATGCCTTCATTAAATTATTTTCTTGATTCACTAAAAAAGGATCAAGATAAATTGATCCATATGGGTGTCCTTAATTCTTCGAATGGAAAGGATCAGGCTCTCTTTGTTCAAGGAAGCAATAAATTCAAATCAAAAGAGAAGCAAATTGTGGAGAAGCCAAAGTCAGAAATTGAAGATGAAGATTCATATGAAGATTTAATGAAGAAAGTTAAGAAGAAAGGGAGCACATCCAAGTGTTCTTATTGTAGAAAGGGTTTTCATTTAGAGAAGAAGTGTTTAAAGAATAATATGGACATCATGTCTCAGCTTCTTGAGAAGCACAAGATCGAAGTTCCAGAAGAACTAGAGATGCCTGCTGATTCCTCAGAACAATATCATACTGCACAGTTCGAAGGTGATATAACTTATGCTTTGAGTGCCAGAGTTATATCCTTTTCTCATATATCTGATATATATTTATTCTCTGATATATTAGAATCATAAATATTAGAACCTTTCTTTGATGATCCTCCTCTCAGTCTACTAGATTCATCTCCCAAAAATTGTGATTTTTCACTAGATATTGACTTACCTTTGAGAAGCTCTTCCTCACAAGCTTGTATATCTAATTTAGAAGATTGTTTGCAAGCTGATATGCATGTCATGACACATATAATACCACCATCCTTATCATCTACCATACCTATGAATAATCCAAAGACTATACAAATCCCAAGATCACTAGTTGATTCCTCATTGGTCTCCTATGCAGTGATATTTATCTTACATCATTTGAAGTCTTTCCTATCTTTCATTGGCTAGTTATCCATGTCCTTAGTCATATTTGGACTGATATTAAACATTTTTGTATCTTTTATAAACACTTATGGTTCAGATCTTAAGCCCATCCATCATTCATATTTATACACCTACTAAGTTTTCCCGAGTTGTTCATAATTTTCCTAATCTAGCCCTATATCCTCATAGAGCCACTGAAGCCTTTGTATTTTCTGTTACATATGCTAATGTTTCTGATATATCAAAGTTCTATCAGCCTCATATCAGATCTATACAGGTGCTACAGCAGATTGGAAGATGTACATGTGATTCAAATCACAATTTTGCAGCTATTCAGGGAATTGGTTGTGAAATAAATTGTCTTAACTTTTGTACTTTTTGGGAAGGAGTATGCACAGATATCTTTTCCATTTCAGATTATGTTTGCAGATCAGAGTTTGATAGCAGAAATAAGCATTCAGATAATTCTCCTACTTTATCAGATGATGAGATACAAGGAGTCTCTCCTCTTCCTTCTTGCAGGTTCTACACTCCAGCACATGATCATGGAGTTCATGATTTCTCCAACAAGTATTCCATCCAGAAGGAGTTCACTCAGTTGATTCAAATCAAGATAAGGACATGTTGAAGACATATTATTTCAAAAAGAAAATCCTTGTCCTTTCTTGAGGGAGGATTTTCCCCATGTGGTTTTGCCTCTTTCCTCACTTTTCTGGACATAATAATTGTTAAAGGGTGACCATAGCCTTGTTGCTGAGCCCTATATGCATCTATATGCATCTATATTTTTTTTCATACCATACTAAAGTTAGAATTATAGGGTCATCTTGGATATATTAAATCCACTCACAACTTAGGATAAAATAATTAATCATTATTTGATTAAATATTCACCCACTAGCTTAATTAGTTGGCATCCACTTGCACCTTAAAGTCAATGCATTCCATCTATATCCTAGGAATCATTTATTTACAATTCTAGGTTGATCTTGACCACCTTTTGGCCATCCAAAATTAGTATACATGACTTTACAGCAGATTTTGCTTTATTCTATTGTTTCTGCTTTTCCTGCTTTTCTATGGATAAGATAAAAGCTAGTCAACTAGGAAACTGGGAGCTTTTGTTTCCAACCCATCCTCCATTAGTTTTTCTCCATTTTCTAGGATTATCATGTTTTTTTCATATATTTGACAAATCACTCATGCTTTTTCCAACTCGTGAGGTCCTTGATAGATTTGGGAAGTGCTTTAGCCACCTATGGGGGTTTGCTATATTTTGGTAAGTCAACCTTTTTCAGCTTTATGAGTTTTTTCCATACAATTTGATTTTCCTATGAGGGATGTACTATGTATGTACACTATTATTCATAATCATTCAATGGAAGGATACACACCAATATTCATCTCTCCATTCATGTGATTCGGTCTCTTTTCTTCTCTCTATTTTTCCTGTGTATGCTTGTGAGAATTCTTAGTAGCAAGATCTATTTCCTGTGCTTCTTCTTAGAATAATTTCTCATAGAGTTGATCTATTATTTCTACATGGTATGAGAGTATCAAGGTTGATCAAGTTCTACAGAGTTGAGGACACATCCAGTCTCCTATCCCTCTTTGAAGAAGAGCTTGTCTAACTTACAAGATTTTCTCCTAGTTTTCTTTGCAGGTTGCAGAGATTTTATTCTTGAGCACACAAATTAAGAAATATTGATTCTTCATCGGCTATATTTCTTACATCCTTCAACTACCATGAATGGAAATCCAAAATCTCCATTCTGTTGCGCAGTAGAGGATTATACAGAGTTACACTAGCTTTGGAGAATGAGCCCAATGCTGTGATTGAGAAAGCTAAGTGGAATAATAGGTTGGATGAAGCCTATGGATTTCTTTGCCTCTCTATTTCTCCTGATATACTCTTTCATATAGATGGTTTGACCACTCCAAACCAAGTATGGACTCAATTGGAGTCTCTCTTTGGACCTCAAGATGAGTTAAGAGCGCATCAATTGGTGATTGAGTTATTCTCACTGAGTCCAGTGCAATTTTGAATCTATTGAGGGGTTATTCACCAATTTCAAGTCACTTGTTATAATTCTCAAGCAAAGTGGGATTGAGAAATCAGATGATCAATTAATCCTTTCCATTCTTTCAAAATTTGGTTCTGATTACTCAGTTTTTGTGTCTACATTTCATGCAACTAGGCTTGCTGTTCCTAAGTGGAAATTGTCTTCTTTAAATTATTTTCTTGATTCACTAACAAAGGAGAAATATAAATTGATCCATATCGGTATCCTTAATTCTTCAAATGGCAGGGATCATGCTCTCTTTGTTCAAAGAAGAAATAAATTCAAATCAAAAGAGAAGCAATTTGTGAAGAAGCCAAAGTCAGAAATTGAAGATGAAGATTCATATGAAGATTTAATGAAGAAAGTTAAGAACAAAGGTGTTAGCACTCAGAATGTACCTAGGTTGTAAAAGGCACACCCCGAGGTAACAGCGAAACCACTTTAGGAAGATATTGGTAATTTCTCCTAGAGAGGGATCTCTCAACATGAACTTTACAAATTGCAAGACCAAACGGTAACAATATTTAAAGGTTTATTTATTTGGTTGAAACAATCACATATCCATTGGGCAACGGAGTGATATACATATAAAAAGATTCCCAAAATGCATACACAGGATTTTTCAAAGGCAAGATAATCACATAATTGCAGTCATTTCATTTGTCAGGGTGAAAATAGAAGAAATGAGAGAACATCCCATCAATACAGAGCGTCTAAGATGAATTCCATATCAACTTTGGTAGAAAAGATCATATAATACCTGAAATGATGAATAGAGCATAAGCATATGAATTCTAAACATCAAACACTGTGTTCCAGATACGACAGAAAAAACAGAATGGAGCGTTACACAGGAAAAATTACAAATCACACAGATAAAGAAAGCACGGACTGCAATGTCAATGATACATGAATCTCTGAAAAAGAACTCTCATGCATTCATTTGGTATTAAAAACAAGACAGATATGTTCTCCACAACTTACTTCATCTGATGGGTTCCAACCCCCATCTCATAAAAGAGATACAAATTTATAGATCAAACAATAAGTCTGCCTCCAGTAGATCAATAACAGAATGACCGGCGTAAATTAGAGTTTGTAACTGAAATCCTACACCACTAGGAAGTTGTTACGATTCCATTCCTAACCGATCACAAAGCATGAAACAACTAGATAACAAACTTTGGTCCATCAGCTCCGAATATTTGCCCCAACAGCTCCATGTCTTTGCCCCATCAGCTCCGAATCTTTGCCCCAACAACTCCACGTCTTTTGCCAAATCGGCTCCAAGTCTTTGCCCCATTAGCTCCACGGTATCTGCAACTTGTTCCTACGGAGGAAGAGTAAACTTTGTTTTCCCCAGCCGCTCTACAGCCTTCCACTGTTCGGAACTTGGGGTGTCGCTTTCCATCATTTCCCGGATGGCTACCTCGAGCTCCATGTATGTTTCGTAGGAATTTTTAGGCAATCTGGTTCTGATAGCTGTGAACTTCTGCAGGACTTTGAAATCTTTAGTTAGCATGTCCACAATGGTTTGTCTCGACAGGCTCTTCTCCAGCTCATTAAACTTTGAATGGTCCATACGAGCCCTGACAATCAGTTGATTATAATGTTCCTGCGGGAGCATTCGACCCTTTTCGTTCCAGAAGCATGGAAACCCGTCTTCGAACAGCCCTTCAAACTCTTTTTTGAACCTGTTGACCTGTACCATTAATTCTTCTGATTTGTCCTGAACAATCTTCATTAACTGGTGCTTGTGAATGATTTTCTTTGCTGACAGGACTATTGAGACTCTGTCCTTTATGCCCATGTCGTGCAACTTTTGATATGTTAATGAATTCAGGAAATCCAGGGTGTTTTGGGCTGTAGCGAGAGGTATTTTCGCCATGTGTTCGTTTACCACTCTCAATCTTTGCTGAGCTGAATCTATCAATCCACACAAATCATCAATATAATTAAGGTAGTGCCTAAACTTGGTAACTTCAATACTTAGGGTGTCCCAAATGATGCGCTTCGCCCCCTGAAGGGGGCCCTTCCCAATACATTTTTCTTTCAGTTCATCAACCTTCTCCTGTAATTGGCTCCTGTCCTATAAGAG
>LPNX011195711.1:471988-483637 GCA_001517045.1 Pseudotsuga menziesii | reverse complement strand
ATTTAAGCTACATCTTAGTAGCTGCTTGCTTGTACTGTGCCATGCAAATTTTTAACAAATTCTCCAAATGAATGCAACAATGGAGTTGATGCCTGGTTTGTTTATAGATCTGTGGTGATGATATATTTAATCTCTGCCTTTGTCTAGTGGCCTGCTAATCAGTTGCGGAACAGTGGATCTGACTTGTCCAGCTTGTGACCATGAACATTCGTCACACGTACTTTGTTTGGGGCATTCTGCCACATACATTGTTTGTTTGGTAACCAGATTAAGCCGAGGCCACCAGGAGTTTGAGGTCTCTGACCTTCAAATCCACATACATACCTATGCAATGAAAAAATCTTGGTAGTGTTTTGTACAAGAGCAATATGTATGTGTATCAGATTGAACATTACAGCTAGTGAAAACAATTTCTGATTAACAATGCAAAATTCTATGCGCAAATTAGGACATGGCATGTATAAATGAGAATGGGATGAACATGCAAGTTTATATTTTCATTCTTAGGGTCTGAGTTTGTACAATGGATCTATAAAACATAATATGGTTGTGTATATTGTACATATGAGTTTTATTAGCTCCCAAAATTGCACATCTAAATATTAAGTCTCCCAAGGATCATACCATTTAGAGCAATTTTAGAGTAACTTAGGGGGGTTGCCTGATGTCACCACAACAGATCTCCTCTTGCTTCAGAGTTAGTGTTTTTCTGGCGGAAGGGGGGAATCCCTAAATGTTGTCCTTGATCTATGCTTTAGCTTAATGACAAACCAGGGAACATAAGAAGTTTTGGATATGTAAAAGAAATTAGTAGTTTCATAGGATTGGTGGCTTGATTTTAGGATTATGGAGTCTATGTTTGCACTAAGAGGCCTTGATTGTTGATGGAGAATATTAACACATCACTCTGTTTATTAGATCTATCCTTCCAAGTAGATCAACCAGATAGCTGAACTACTGCTGAGTGGAAAGTGCTTAGAACAAAGCTAAATCCCACAATGATCAGAACAATTTATGAACCATTTAAACCAATTAATCATGTCTGTTATGGATCAAATTCTCTCTTAGGAATAGAGTATGTATGATTAGAACAATTCACTGACCTTTTAACATTTCATATAAAATCATAGGAAGAGCAACAGATCACAACCTATCCCTTTGCTCAACCCAAAAATTCATCAAAGGATGATCAAGGGTCCATAAGAAAAATAGATATGGGCTGGTTAACAAACACCTCTTGATTACAGCAGCAACTCAACAACCTGATATAATCAAGCCTGTCATAGATTAAATTCTCAGGCAGAGTATGTCTGATTACAACATTTATTGACTCTTTAACATTAGGTAGAACAGTGGAGGACAAGCAGAAGACTATACCCCGCTTCGTTGCTTAACCTAGAGCTTTTGAAAGGATGATCAATGATCCATAAAAAAATTAGAGATGAGCTAGTTTACAAACAACTCTTGATTACAGCAGCAACTCCGCAACCCAATCTACAGGTTACAAAAAGAAAGCAGGTGGAAGGCATTTTAATAGTTACATAATTCTCCAGTCTGGAGTACAATTGGTCTTATTATTAGCCCTAGGGTTAAAATCATAAGATTCCATCCTTTGAATCAATTCTTTGATCTTATGTGTAGTTTCACAATATAACTCATGATGGATCAATTTTGACAAGGTCATAGAGGACCATCTTGCTATCCATAACATTAATAAAGCAGATCTATCGAACTTCTTGAAATTAGCTACATGACCTAAGATAAAATTAGATGTTCCCAAGAGTCCAACCATGTGCTTGAGCCTTGAAATCAGGACTTACAACTTGATATTAATCAATATTGACCAACTCTGGTTTGATACTCTTTGTGGGCTCCATTATTGAGAAATCATGGCCTTTATCCTCAAGTATGGACTAACCCCCATGCCACCCTTTACATATTCTTGTTGCCTTAGGCTATTTGTGGTAATGGAGAGGATGCCCTTCAAGCTCTCATAACATTATCAATGATCCATCTGAACCAATCTTTGAAGGAACAACCTTCATTATTTCTTAAAGTCCTACACCATCATTTCTTGAGAAATTATGCTTTAATCCTGGGTTTTTTATAGCTCGTCTCCTTTTAGGTTAGCCTAGGTGTGCTAGCACATTATCATATCTTCCAGTTTTTCTCAAAGCTGTGTTACACCATCATTTCTTGAGAAGTTATTCTTTAATCCTGGGCTATTTATAATTTTATACTTATAGCTCCAAGGCTCCTTTTAGGTTAGCATAGGTGTTCCAGCTCATTATCATATCTCCCAGTTTTTCTCCAAATTGTGTTCCGGTATGTTGTTCCAACTTAATGTCCCTTCTCCTGTCATCTTTCTTGTTGTCTATAGATATCCCAAGGTTTGTTATGAATATGATGCCTCCAAGAATGCATGCCTAGCTCTGTTATTATACCTTCCAAAGCTAGATAGAACAAGGTAAATGTTAAATTCTTTCTAAAGGTATACCATAGAAGGCCACAAATGTGTATCACTCCTCCTATAGTGCCCTCCTGAGGGGCATAGGGTTTACTGCTACGAATAAAATTATATCCATTGTCTAAAATGTCACCAAGGACCTCAGTCAGTCCAATATCCATTCAGATCTGAGTTGACTGCTACCTTTATAGCATTGTATTTGCGAAGAGGATAAGTGACATTGCTTGATGAACAATTATGAATACAGGGATGTCTGCATTGTTTAGTATCATCCTCGTAGAGTTAAGAGACAAATACAACATCTGCACCTTCTGCATGAAGAAAAGGTTTAGCTGCTAAACCTTCGGCACATGTTAAACTCGTATCTCCTCCTGCTGCTCCAGATTTCTCATGAGTGTGTTTGAAAAAAAGACCAAGATCCCCTTTGTGTACCCCCTCCAACTGTTATCCAATAAAATCCATTGTCCCTCTACATAAAAACCAGGGATGATTTTAAGGAACCATAATTATTTAAAAGTGTATAAATGTTGGCGAATATTACCAATTCTTAAAATGCCAACTATAAAATGATTGGCGATATTTTTCAAAAAATGTTTTAATTTCCAAGGGTTTTATACCATTTATATAATAATTTGGCGATTTTTAGGGTGAAAAAATTTTACCCCATCAAAATTGGGCGAAACAGGGCTTCAAAAAATGAAAAATGGCGAATCTTTTTTGAGAGAAAAACATGGAAAAATAGCCCACTGGGCTAAAATTCGCCCCTAAAATCATCCTTGATAAAAACATTATGTTGGCAGACTCCAACCATTCGCTATACACTGTCTCAACCAGATTTGCCCAAAAATCAGCCCATGCAATTTTAGGGGCTAATACGTTTGATTGCATTTTATTAGGCTGTTGAATTAGACTGACATCTTTATTGAATGAGGTTCAGGCCTGTTATTGATTTTAATGATATTCAAAATTTTGTTAGCAGAAAGTAAGGGCCTCCCAAGCCATGGTGCTAACACAGGTGCCTAGAAAACATGGAGTTTTGTTTGAGTTCAAAGCATCGCCAGTTCAAAATCCATCACACAAATGGGCCCTCCTTTGGGATTAGGCTTCGAATAGTGACTAAATATAGATGTTTAAAAGTAAGACCCTGCTTCAAGCACAGCAGCCAAACTAAAATTTTAAAAGAAATCAAATTCAACTCTCCTTGATAATGTGTTCATGTCTTGAACCTTGAAAACAGGTTCATAATCATTGTGAAAAGCTACCACATTTGGAAATGTTAATGATGAGAAGTGAATTACAAGTAACTAGGGTATTGGTTATTTGGTAGGCTGTTTAAATACAATGCTAACGTCAAAGGACATATGCAGTTTTGAATTGAGAGGATTCTCTCTTGCAAGTTGCAACAGATACCTCTAGCCAGGCTACTAGTGTTTTATTTCTGCCAGATGGTGTCCTGTTAGAGTCCTCAGAATGCTGTTATCCTTTTAGTAAAATTCTTCAAGAGTTCCTCCATTGATTGCAAACTAAGGGCAATGTGTTAAGAGACAGAATGTTATTGCGGGGGAAAACTATAAAAGGTCTTATTCTCTAATTCATACTAATTTTCCTATTTAAGCTACAGCTTAGTAGCTACTTGCTTGTACTGTGCCATGCAAATTTTTAACAAATTCTCCAAATGAATGCAACAATGGAGTTGATTCCTGGTTTGTTTACAGATTTGTGGTGATGGTATATTTAAGCTCTACCTTTGTCTAGTGGCCTGTTAATCAGTTGCATAACAGTGGATCTGACTTGTCCAACCTGTGACCATGAACATTCGTCACACGTACTTTGTTTGGGGCATTCTGCCAGTTATAAAATATGTGTTTTTGCATGCATTGTAAAATGATCTAAACTCGAGAACTAAACAGAATGATCATGAGATATTTTCTCTTCCCTTCCAGCAGGTAGTATTCAAAGATCAAAATATTGTGAGTGGCTGCAATGTTACCCATCCAACTAGGCATGCAAACAGAGGTTGGGTTATAATACTGATAAATGTGGAAAGCAGGCTCATCTGAGGCATCAAGCTCGACTGTTAGGAGATTATTTTCTACTAGTGGCATATTCTGGCTTCCATGATATATATATTTTATCTTGTAAGTTCTTTCTGCAGATGATATTGATTTTTTTTTTGTGCTCCTCTATACATGGCATGCCTATTGGATTGTTCCATTTCAAGAACCAGCTTCTATTCGGCAGTAATAGGATTCTATGCTAACAATACCATGTTTGTACCAAGAAATCCATGTGCAAAACTTGCACCAATATGAGTATTTTCCAATGGGATTTTCCTTGTTGTCATGTTTAAAAAGTGAAGTTTACAGCATTACAATTGCGATTGGATATTGTGTAGGATACTACAAAACATCTCTGGTCAATTATTTCCAGGTGAAAAGGAGTGTTATGTGTTATTCCTTGATGTAATTCAACATTTTGACATCCATATATGGACCTGTAGACAAGACAACTTTAGAATGCAACTAGGAACAAGCCTATTTCCCACCCATCTTCAACTATGAATAACAAAGAATACTGGTCATTTACGTTCTCAATCTTTTCATTTATAGGAAAAATTTGCACAGGTCAATCACATATCTCATACAAATGATTAAAGTGGGCCTTGTAAGAATCAAACAAAGATTGCAGAGTTAAAAAAAGAAGCCCCCAAGTCTGACCTTTGTAAATTTTGTGGTAAAAGAACTCAAGTAGTCACAGCTCTACATTTGGGTTGGATAGCTCCACCTTCAAGAATAGAAAAAGAGAAGTGTATTACTAAATGCAATCAACAAAATTTCCATTACTCGATGTAATTTGGTTGTAGAAATATTTGGCCCATAACATTAAAAGGATCTACATTAAATTTGGTTGAGAGTCAAACTATTTTCACCTCGTCTTTCATTGCATGGCGAAATGTGACCTTTAAAGATTTCAATCCTTGCAGCTCTGAAAGTGTTATATCTAGTACTTCATAATACAAGATATCAGAAATCTGCCTGTCACATCCCGGTCTCGACCCCGTTACATTAGATGTATATGATGTATATATTGTAATGATCATGGTGTGGAGCTAAAGGCCAAGGCCCCACCATTGATTGGTTATGCTATGTTTTGGGATTTAAATCGTCACCGATTGAATATCGGGGCTTGCGGCACATATTAAGTTTCAGCATCATGTAAATATGCATCTATAATTAATTAAAATGAACACAACCAGCTACGGCCGCGGCAACTAAATCGAATGGGGCATGATCTTCCAAGGGTAAGGATGTGGGGAAATTGTCCAACTTTAGCCAATAAGGGAAAATACCCATGTGACTTCTTCTTGTTTTTACCCAACCACTTTCATTAAAGAAAGACTGCTGGTGGTTGAGGCAGTTATTGCATGGAAGGGGAAGAGTATGGGCAACCAATTTCGAATTGGGCAGAGACCCATTTTTGGAAAAACGTGTTCTGACTTCCTGGGAAAGAAAAAGGCCCAAAATCATATGCCATTCTGCTATGCATTCACGTTTTTGAGTTTTCTCACGTTTTTGGAGCAGCTGGAGTTTTTCCTGTGTGTTTGGATCCCACGATTTGGCTGTTGGCTTCGTTTTTCCCAGGGATTGGAGGTCGTTTTTGTAATGCCAGGGCCTGGGTTGTCTTCCTCACGTTTTTGGAGCTGCTGGTGCATTTTTCCATTCATGTTTTTGTGATTTCATGTGTTTTTACCATGGCTGTGAAGAGCCATTCACGTTTTTGGCTGCCCCACTGACTGTTGATCTCACGCACAGACTATTTGGGAAGTTTTCCCCCTGCTGTGAGTTGTGTTCAATGATAAGCTTCAGGACTGTGTGTGTTTCCTCATGTGTGAGTCGTTTTTGCTGTTAGGTGTGGGGCTGTGTAATTCATTTTTCCCTGTTTCAGCTGTGAGAGCTGAATTTTAATTTCCAGAGTGCAATTGTTGGTCTTCGGACTGTATTGGGAGCAAGGGTGTTGTCTTAGTTGCTTGATAAACCTGGTGCTAGGAACCACACAGGCAGAGCTAGAGGGCTGGCCTTCTTCTCCATCACCCCTGAATAGCACTGGAAGGGAATGCAGGGCCTGAGGGACTGTGTAGCAGAGAAGGGGCTGATTCCTTGTGTTGGGTGTGGATGGGTGTCTTAGAGGTCAGGCTAGCCTGGGTGTGGGTGTTCTTGGCTCTGTTATGAGCTCACCAGCTTAGCAAATTGCCTTCATCAGCTCCTTAATGGCCTGATAAACCCAACTTGGTTGGCTTGGCCATGTGTTTTGTGTATCCTGGCTATGTGTAAGCCTGCTAGTTCCCTTATTCCTTGGAGAATCATGCCCAGCTCGGGGGTGGCAGCGCTGCTGAGAGATTAAGGAGCACACTGGCCTATGGTTGGGTGGAACGTTGCAGCGACGTAGCTGGTTACGGAGCAAAGCTTTCATAAGATAAGTAATCTTGTGCATTTTACCTCTGCAATTTCTATAATTTACTGTTAATCAAAATGAAATGAACATGTTGAATGAATGCATGTCTGAATGCTGTTATTTTCTGCTGTGTATGATGATTAAATTACATCTGTGAATGATTAATAATTCTGGGTGCATAATTTAGTTCAAATTCGCTTAAGCATTCTGTTCTAGGCGATTTTACTTCCTGTACATGTTCATGGGCGGTTAGCCCGGTCTGATCAAGCTCGTAGATCGCGTCCTCCTTGCCGGTCGGAGGCATTGGGGCGTGACACTGCCCAAAAACCACATTAAGATCTTAACAGTGAGATAAAGTGAAGCAAGATATGAGCCACTAAAACCAGTGAACACCACAAAGTTTGACTCAATGTCGAATTTCCGATTTTTAGTTTTTACTCAACATTCCAACATCAACGTTTTGAAAAAAATACAAAATGAAATTTCTTCTTAATTTTCTATTATTTCCAACATGCTCAACTCACCTCAAATCAAAAAAAAATTATAGAAGCAATTTCTTTATTTTAGTTAAATTATGTTTTTGAACTTGTGTCCTCTATTATTCAAACTATAAAGTTTGGCCAAATTGTCAATTTTTTTGTTCATCTCTCATGACTATACTTGACCACCATAAACGACACAAAATCCCTACATCATAATAAGCTAAATATTAGACAAATTTCACCCACTTTCTGACAATTTTTCCGACCAAAATCCAGCAGAAATTGTTGGAATTGCAATTTAGGTTGTTTGAATTGCATAATCAAGGTGCCAAGGGTAATTGAAATGCATTGAATCTATTTATACAATCAAAATTGCAATTCCAAACAATGAAAATTGCAATTTCAACAAAAATCACATCACTAAATTCCGACAAAATTTACCAAAAAATACAAATTGACAATAAGCTTATGACAAAGTCTCCCACAACAATAACAATAAGTACGTCTGTATAATTTGCCTTTTCATAATCAATGTTGATCATTCTTTAACATCATATGAGTCCAACTTCCTTTCAATGCACATCCTAAAACCCTAACCACTCCATGACTTTGCTATGCACATCCTAAAACCCTAACCAGTCCATGAGTTTGCTTTGCATAGTAAGGGATCAAATTCTATCTTGAAGTTTTCATCTAAAATCTCTTAAACTCTAAACTCTAGTAGAACAAGTGCAACATTCTAATCCAACATGCGATTTTGAAAGAACCTAGGTTCTCTCGAGAAAATTTCTTCATCTCGAGGTAAATGCCGCCATGATCCCCAAGTAAATTATTATGAAGATCATTCTTGTCCTCAAAACTCTATATAAACGACAAAAAATACCTTTGCTTTTATCTATATGTGAGCACCCTCTGGGACACATCTTCCTAGGTTGATGTGGTCCATTTTTCCATCACCCGTCTATGGGAAATTGAACAGAACATTCAACTTCCTCATCGGTATTTGGGCATGCAAAGTAATGCATCTATCTTGAATTTATTCAACTTTTAGCCTCAATATTGTGAAATCAACTGTGATTGAAACTCCTCCCAGAAACTGTCTCGGGCTTTCTAGTAATGAGATTTATGATATTTGTTGCACTCTGATATTCTGGGAGCTCTCGAAAGGAAAAGAATTCTTGCACTGTTCATATAAGAACTTAGAATGTTCTATTCAACCTGCAATAGCCCTAACTCAGCCTGTTACTTTTTAACTTGATCTTGAGAGTTTTCCTTTCTCCCACAAATTTAAAGTATGCTAATCCTCATCACCTTCCCTCTCTAATGACATGCGCCAGACCTCTGTCTTCAGTGAAACTTCATCTTCAATGGCTGCATTTAGTTTTTCAGCTAGACTTGAGTAGCTTGTTGATCCAGTTAAGGAAAGAATTAAGTTTGCCTTACAAAAATGGTTCGGTTAATTTACACTTCTGATGATTCATGACAAAAAGTAACTCTTCTGGAATTTCAAATAGCTTGATTCATTATTTGAATTTTGGATGCATGCATGGAAGTAAAATAAAATAGTTATAATTCCA
This sequence comes from Pseudotsuga menziesii, assembly GCA_001517045.1. Taxonomy (NCBI): domain Eukaryota; kingdom Viridiplantae; phylum Streptophyta; class Pinopsida; order Pinales; family Pinaceae; genus Pseudotsuga; species Pseudotsuga menziesii. The sequence continues at coordinate 474,659 of LPNX011195711.1, read as the reverse complement.
GGGAACAAATGATGAAACTCTTCATGGTGAATATAATGCAGGCCCGCAGATGAGAAGTTTCAGTACAAAATTCTATAATCGAAGAGTTAACTGAGTTATCTTCGAGATTAATACTTTTTGAATCCACTTGCTATTAGAAAGACACCAGCATGACAATCTTTGGGTAGTTGAGATTTGCAAAGAAAGAGATGAAGAGAGCAAACATCTCTATTTAAAGTTGAAATGTGATATGCTTCATATGTGATTCCTGTGGGATGCCCTTGGCTACCTCACTGCTTGTGAATTCAAAACTGGCATCCCACATCCTGCTCTTTTCAATATTCAAGACGAGCGAACAGTGAATGAGCATGTCCATGGTAATCTACCTAACAAAGCAAGTTGCAAAACTGGATTTTGAGAAATTCTGAGAAATCAAAGCAATATGTTGAGAGTATTTTGTCACGACTCACACTTCAAAGTCCATCGGGAAAACATTCTTCTCTGGTTCGGCACTCTATATGACTAATCTTTGAGTGGTCTTGGAGACTCCTTTTTGGACTTGTGATAAATCCCTTCTTATGATTTTCTCTCCCAAAGACATGAAACCATTTGGTTTTCAAAATTAGAAAAGGAAATCCTAAAAAACCACGGTGCACTACATTTCAAATTGCCACCATGTTGCCACATATATCTGTGCGTGTCCTCATGTTCCTTCCAAGCAACATATAGAAGCTAATCTTGATGATTGGTCAAATTGTTCTTGTGAGCTTTTTTTAATAAAATTGGCTTCCTCACAATAGAAATTTTTTGCATCTCAATACTGTGGGAGGACTATGAGCCACTTATATCCGTGAAAAAACACTCTCCATGTCAAGCATGTTATTGAAACCCTAGATACTAAGATATGGAAGGTCCTTATGGACATGAAGCCGTAATGGCAATTATCTTGAAAGGATCTTCAGCTCCCTTCACACCTAACAAAACCAAATTCGGAGGCTCAAACTTGGAGTTGGTTCAAAAATAACATTTTTTAAGCGACCAAAAATTAAGTTTATCCATTTGGCGGTGAAGACAAATCCTATAGATGTACTTTTGCTTGATACATTAAGACCCTTAATCAGATATCAGATATATAAAATTTCATACAATATACCCACCATAGAAGCACCTTGAGCTGAGGGTTGCATATAATATGTCCACAATTAAAGTGCTCCCAAATCAACTTGCAAGTTTGGATAAAACGCTTGAAAACCCTCTTTTTTTGAAGGAAATGAATATGAAAGGTTTCTCCTGCCCTGTCCACACTTTAGTGGTCACCTCTTGTCTGATACAATTATAGTAGTTTGCCATTTGTGGGATGCACAGTAGCCTGAAGAATCAAGCCATTTCATGAAAGAGTTTGCAAGTCTGCTATATGTAAGTAACCATATATCATAGGGAAATTTAACCTTAAACATTGTGTCTAATATATCTTATGATGACAATGTGGTACCAAAAGAAACCATCTTCTGTAGTCATGGCAAACTAAACCATAACATGGTTATCACAAATTCCCTAGAGCAGTGGAAGGATGGATCATGGATGATATCTACTGGCATCCATTGATACTTCAAGTAGTCCAGCTTGAGCAAGCAGCAGCAATAGTATGCTAGGCTGCACATAAGGAAAATATGTAACAGCATCATAAGGTTAATTATCTGAGACAAATCCAAAGGTTGAATAACGCCGAAGGTTCAAAACCCAAGACTGTTTGCAATGAACACAAACAATTTTACTGAAACTTAATTGTAATTTTGACCTCCAAGGTTTCAGTCCAGAAGCTTAAGTTTCAGTAGTTAGAGCACAAAACTTCTTAAAGGCCTCATCAACTCGCCCATGGGCGAAATACACAGACACATGAAATTATGCAAGGGAAGAAATATGAGTCATTCAACTTTTCAATCTAAGACCAGAAATGGAAAGGAAGGTAGGTATCAATCCATTCAAACCCTTTAAGAACACAATTATTTACCTTTGCAAGGTTGTAAAAATAGCAAGAGGACTCTTACCTCATCCAATGCCCGTAAAAAACAAGGCTCTCTGCTCTCTGATTGACCATCATCCTAGTTAAGCCAGTCGTGCCCCATGCCCATCCATAATCAGTCAATTTTGGAGCAGTCCTCGGCTACTCGACCATCCATCAGTTCCTTCAAAGAGAAGGGTTCATAGGGAAGCGATACCCCCTAAGCGCTTAATTCCTCAAGTGCTGGTGGGTCTATTTAGTCAGGTGTATAGGTTAGTAACACGAAAGTAAAGGTTCAATATAGTAGTGAATGACTATCAATCCTTGCCTCACCTACTCTGATTCCTGGCTTAAGAAACGAGTTGTTGGGCAGCCCTCCATCGCCCTAGGGTTAAGGTTAAAGGTAAGTCTAAGTATAGAAACCCTGAGAATTTTGGAGTGGGAGTCACTCTAGAGGTAGATTTTTGCATTGAATCAATTCAAATGCTGAATCCTGATTGACGCAGCCATGACCAGCACTGAAGACTGTAATGGCAAAATAACAATTCCATGACAAATGATGGTCTACTATTTGTTAATGGCACACTTAAGGGACTCAAAACTCTAGTTAGGCCAAAAAGAGTTTTTTATCTGCTAGACTTCGCTCCTACATTAAATAGAGAAATTGTGAAATCAACCGTGTCCCAAACT